>LPNX010362957.1:0-68316 GCA_001517045.1 Pseudotsuga menziesii | reverse complement strand
ATATTAGTCTGTTCACTTGAATTACTATTTCACACGTAGGCTCGACCTAATAATTACTACTCGAGCCTACACCTTAATTAGTGTATAATAACTCAAGTGCCCCTAAACAGTGGGGACTTACCTAAAGACTTGATATGACTTGATTACATTATTAATCCTCCCGATCGGAACATCGGGGCATGACCACATGACTCAAATGCATAATAGAAACCTCCCGAAATAAACATTGGGTTACAATATATGAAATACATGGAAGAATACATTCCGAAGTTACATATACATCAACACATACTATGTTCTCCATTAAGGAACACCCTATTTTCTGATATGCCATTCCCCGATTTCCGAGTTCTGACATTTCGGATTCCGAAAATCCTATGTTTTCAAATAAGGAAAATCTCATGTTTCGATTTCAAATTTCCAACATTTTGGAATTCAGAAGTCAATGTCCTATTTTTTCAATAACGAACACCATATGTTCAAATTTTTGATTCCCCAATTTTTGATTTGTGACATTTTAGATTCTGGAAATACTATATTTTCAAATAAGAAACACCATATGTTCCAATTTTCGATTCGTGAATTTTCGATTTGCGAATTTTTCGATTTTCAACATTTCGGATTTTGGAAATGCTACACCTTCAAATAAAGAAAATCTTATGTTCCGATTTCCAATTTCCGACATTTCATATTGCAAAAATCCTATGTCCTATGGTTTCCAATAAAGAACACCATATGTTCCAATTTTCGATTCCCCAAGGTCCGATTGGTGACATTTTGGATATCAAAAGTTTTGTATTTTCAAAGAAAGAAATGTCGAAGTTCCTATTTCCAATTTTCGACGTCTGGGTATCGAAAACCAAAAAACCTTGATTTTCAGGCTTTATTTTGGTTGTTCATATTATTTTCACGAAACTTATTCCTCCGCTCAGTCCATCCTTATTTTAAACTCACTCTTCACTATTTTTCATCGATGCCTCTAAATTTCGTGGAGATTTTGGCCTCCAAATTGGTACAATTTGTGAAGACTGATGTTATCCTGTATATTTCTATGTTAAGAAAAGAAATTCCTTTTACATATGTCCTTTTTAATTATCCAAACTTGGTTTCATTCTGTATATTGACCTGGTTAAGTGGGTAGTTGATGATGTAATCTTTAAACAAGAGTTTTTCACTGACCAATACTTGAGAAGGATAACATAAGACATATCAGGAAATATTTGTAGTGACCTTGCAGCTTTAGGATGAGTTCCTTACCTAAAACAAGTACATCATAAAAACTAATACCTATCATTTTATTGACATAGTATGAGTATTACACCATTATGAAGGTACATAACCAATACAAGTCACAATCCTTTTGCAACAGAGCAGGAGAAAGAGTCATTTAAAACACAACAAGGGTGTTTCACCATCTCAGAAGGAACATTTTCATTTAGCCAAAAAAATAATACCTATCATTTTATTGATAGAGCATGACATAACCAATACATGTCACAATATATTTGCAACAAAGCAAGACTCACATTCAATTAAAACAGAGGAACGATGTTTCACCATCTAATAAGGAGACTAAATGAATAATCAAAACAATTAAGAAGAACTAAGGAATACTTACAAATTTAACAAGTTGCAAAATCCTCTGATGGAAACTCTAAGTGTAAATGAAACGAAACAAAATCAATATAAGCAAAACAAAGAAAAACAGTAAGAAATAGTGGTTACCTGAAGGCCTGTTTATATGTGGAAAGCAAAGGCGGTGCAACAACAAATGCGGTAAATCAAGTATTGTAAGAATATCTTGGAGATCGTCATAAGATGAGAAAAACTGAAGGTATATCCCCATGTTTCTCTCAAATGACAAATCTTCTTGCATTAATGGAGCAACAATGCATTGATGAAGCATTAATGTGAAGAAGGGACATGGGAAAAGTGTATTCCATCAACTGAACCAGCAGTGAAACAAAACCATGACCAAATTGACCCTAAACTGAGAGGCTAAAGGAAGAATAGCCATGGATAAACTATTAGCCTAAACCGAAATAAATTGCTGAACTAAAACTCACAAAATCTTGGCAAGGGACATGTCTAATTGAAAAATATGCACTACACCGAAGGACAACAAAAGCCTGAAAAAATAAATCTAGGACTGGTTGTTTAGGACAACAGATAGAAGTGTAGTGAAAACACGCAAGCCACCTGTCGAAAAAACATGGTAAAAACCAACTGGGAAAAAGGATCCCCAAATGAAAATCAATCCATTCATGCACAAAACCGGTCGCATAAAACAAGACACCTATGGTCTACAGGACAAAAGTTATGGAATCGAGATTGCAGAATTAGGGACCCAACTAAAGTGAATTAAAAAAAACAACAATTCATCAACATACATGCATGAAAAACAATCAATCAATCATGCGTAGCAACAACTGTAACATGTGGGAATTTGGTTAGCAAGACAATGATGTCCTTTGAGTGGACATTTGATAGAAGACCTGTCCGACAACGCTCGTCCATGCCACCCTCTTCGCTATTTGCTGGATCATGGGATATAACAACTCGGAATTTTAACCAGGCTTTCTTTAAATCAACAAGTTCTTTATCTCTTAATTGGTACCTCAAATCACCAGTGAAATCTTCAATGTAATAGATGAGGATATCATCATCATGTGGCATAATGTCTTTATGAAGGTTAGAAACAAGATCTATGTATTTCTTGTTGAATTTCTCCATAGTTTCATTTCCCATCTTATTAATGTTATGGAGAGCAGCAAGCTGATTTCTTGGTTCCTTTTTCTCTCCCCATTTCTTCTTAAAACCCTGAAGGAATTCATCAAGTGTTTTGTATGAATTATCAGCTAAGTCAAGGTACCACTCTCCAACATCTTCCTTTAAGGATAGAGAAAAAAGTTTCATTTTACATCATCATAGTCATGGGAAACTTGATTGGAATTTAACCAACTAAATGTATGGAAAACTTATGAAGATGAGATTTAAATGAGATAGAATTGTTTCCCTGAAAGGTAGGAATCTTCTTGATAATATCATTTGAAATGGCATGAGGGGAACCTGCTATCTAAGTAAATTCAAGGGGTTTGAAGAAATCAGACATTTCTTTATATTGATGGATGTGACTCTATTCAAATAGATGATGGATATCTGAGAGGGATTGGGACCCTAAATATTCAAGGATTCTACAAGAAGTCTGTCTATTCAATCTCCTTCTATAATCCATTTCAGGCTTAGGGACAAGATCAAATATTGATTCGGAGTTCCTTTTGGTAGAATACCTTGGAGGGATATTAAATAGTGGAGTCGCTAGATGGATCGAGCTTTAATTTTATTTTTTAAGGACAAGATCTATCAAATTTTTATATTTTTATCTTTTTGAAACAAACAGAAAAGGTAAGTCGTACTTGAGAATAAAAATATTTATCTCTGGCAACGATGCCAAAAAATGTTGTCACCTTTCACACACCTAGGGGAGAAATGTGGCAGAAATATTCAAGCCACTCAGTGTGTCCTTGGGGGAAAGTCTCGAGTCAAGGCTATCACCTTGTTCTTGAATTCCTACGTTTAGTCCAACTCTAATCGAATCCAACGGGGGTAGACCCTATTAGTTTCTAATGTTGTTAAGGCTTAGTGTGATGATGATTGAGTTACTTATGAGTTTGATGGAAATAATACTTGAACGAGAGATTGCAACAATATATGTTTGAAACACAACAACATATAGATCAACACATGATACATAAAGCATATATAACCAGATGATTGTATAATGTAAAAAACCAGTGCCAAAATGGATTCCAAATATAAGAGAGTGTTGTTGTATTGCTGGGAAAATGTGTTGAAAGTGCTCTTGGTTAATTTTATATTAATATGGAAGATGAGTGAATTAAATTAGTGGGAAGATAACTGTTATCACATATACATTTGTAGCTAGGATACCATGATGCAACATACATATTTATCTATTATTCTATTTCAAGCTATTTTTCACATGGGGTTTTAGCATGGATCATTACAACCTTATCCATTTCAGAGACTTATTTAGCAGAGTTTCCTTGCCAGGACTTAGATTCATTGGTCCATTGAGATGCTTTCAGTGATTACCTAGTTCATTTGAGCAGAGTAGCAGATCAGATGTGGTACACACAGTTACAGAGGGGCCCTATCAGTTGGAGAGATGTATATATGGTGAGATTAGTTATATGATTCTATAGTTTGATTTTATATTGTGATGTATATCAAACACCTATGCCTGTATTATTAGGATGATTATGGTAACCCGTGCTTATATATGTACTAATACTTGAACTTGTGCTAAGACTAATCAAAATATTTGACATTGAAGGTTGTTTCTCATGCCATGCTTGTAAAAATAGTAAACCTTAGTGCTTTATTGGCTCCATGTGTCATTTATCCTCGTCCATCCAGTTCATCCATTGTTGAATTTTTATCCCATGACTTAGTTTGATTAAGACTTTTGATATTGAAGATATTTTCCCCATATTAACCCATGTGTGTGATAGAATCCATGTTGTTATGTGTCTCTGGCTATGAAGTATGTGGCTTGGTCAGTGTGTTCGAGTTCAACAGGTAGCTCTCCTTTAGTCCTCAAAACAAGTGCTCCACCAAATAGTGTTTCTAAACACTAAAGCATTAGAACACATAAAAATTTTATCTAAATTATGCAAAGTAAATGTTAAAGGTAGTCAGTGGCCAAGGGGTTGAGCACTCATTATTTGTATAATGTAAGGCTCATCTACCCTTCACAGGGCAGTAGGGAGGGGAAAACCAGTTGGGGCTATGGACTTCTCACTGGTAGCGGGGCTAGGCCTTAGTCATTTACTGGAGCTTAGAAGGATTTCCAAGGCACCTAATATTATAGGTTGGTTACTATCTTATGTGAAAAATAAAGTTATTGAAAATTATCAAAGGTCAAAGGATGAGCACTCACTCTTTGTATAATGTTCGGCTCATTTTCCCCCATAAGGAAACAAGGTGAGACTAGCCTGCAAAGGCTATGTCTTTCTTAGTACTAGAGCCCAGAAGGCTTCCAAGGCATATGCCTTTGAAGGTTGACCTATATTGCAAATAAATGCAAAGGAAAACTTGCTAGAGCTTGAGGGAAGCAAACCCAAGTACTTTATCCACTTGCGAGACACCACCATCCCCTATTGCTATATCTCATGTATATGTCACTTTGGTTGAGTGTATTGGTTATCATATAGAGATATCACATAGTCAAAGTCAGTCATGAGTCATTCCCCTTTACCTAGCCTTGTTTTCCATCCTCACCTAGCATTAGAACACTTTTTAAGCTTTGTAAGTACGGCATGAACAAGCAAACTTCCAGAAGGTTATGGAATTTTTCAGAAGCACAGGTGTATCTTACTTACTATTATTATTATTATCACCATTATTATGAATAAGATGATTTAATATACATGGTTTTGATATACATCATTGGAGCATTTATTACCTTGGAAGCATGCAGGATCCTATGGGCATAGTATCGCACCTCCAGTTTGGGTACTTCGACCTGATCATCCCAGTTTACCAAGTAAAACACGGTTCAAGGCAGTGACTAAAAAAACACATGGCTTACTTTTTTTCCATACATGCCTAGGATCGCTGCTATAGTTTCAGTTTTGATAATTTGGCTGCAAATCTATTGATCAATGATTGCTATCACTTTATTATTGGCCAAATGATCAAATTTTATTACAAATGGTAGTGATTTTGGTTTTCCTAGAGAATCACAATGTTATAGGAGTTATGATTAGTCACTTATACCATTCTTCTGTGTCTGTATCATCCAGTGTAGTCAGTTTTCCCCAGTTCTCAGCCTAGATAGAGTTATGATGAATTTTATGAGTTTCAAAGAATGGACCAACAAAAATAGAACTAGGAAATTCATTGAGAAAATCGATTTGGCCACTTGGGAGTTGTAAATTCTTAATGATTTATTTTCCCTACACATCTTTTAACTTGCATTTATCATTTATTTTTCATATTGATTGAGTTTTCTTTGGTGTGACAGGCACACATGAGCATTAGGGTCACTAGAAGAAGCAACACTTCATCAAAATATTGCTTGGAAATCTTATTTGATCTTAAGAAATGCATTCTTCATCATCCAGGAGGTCATCAACAATGATTCAAGTACGTTTATCATGTAATTTCTCCATCTTTTGATTTTTTCATGCATTGCCCATCACTGCTTTCATTGAAAAACCCCTCTTTAGAAGTAGGAAAAATCACAGGATCAATTTGCACTGGGAATATGCAAGTTTGGTGATCTTGGTTTTGTCGAAAATTCCCTAAAACCTCTTCTCCCTTTTAGGTGTCATCATTGGACTCCATTTCCCATCTCCAGGAACTGGTCACTCAGGAAGGTAGCACCCCTCTTAGTTTGGAAACCAGTTTCTTTATGTTTTTGTTTCGGGTTCACTTGGATCTCTTTCGGTTGTCAATTATTTCATCCAAATCAGTGTGCGGGAAGCCTTAATTATCAATATCAACCTTTTCCTGTGAATTTTTCAATTATCTACTTAAATCCTCCCAAGGTGTCGGGTTTGATCATTTGAACCAGCACACTAATCCTAGATCTGAGCTAATTTTCCATAAGTCACGTGATTGTTTAACTTGAGTAACATTACCAACGTAGTTAAACACCTTTACTCAAGTATCCTTAATTTGTGGCTTATCCCTCGAGTCTACTGGGGTTTCAGGCACTCAACTTATATATTCTTCATTAGGAGTTTGATCTGGTGATTTGCTTTAGGTCTTTCCTTCAGGAAATATCTGGGTCTCCCCCATTGTCACTTGGGATTCTCTAGTGGCATTAAGCAAAGGAGGTCTCAACCGGCATCACTACCATCCATATTTTGGGAGTTAGGATTTATGTAGGTCACAGCTTTGGTTTCCTATCCCCTTTTCCATCATGTACAATATTTCTCTATCAGGGAAACCACAAGATCCATGATAACATTTTAAGTGCTGTTTCCGGGGAGGTAGAGGCCTACCTTTGTTCAAAATTTATATTAAGATCTACCCCCAGTCTCTGCTAAAATTCTTGGCGCTCGGTGGTAGAGGCTTACCTACCTTCGGTGTCTGTGAATGCGCTCATCTTTCATATTCATTCATATCACATCTAGTTCTAAATCTAGTGATTGCATTTTCAATTCTTTAAATTTTGCACAATCGCTATATTATTTGTATCTCTTCTATGAAATTTATTTTCAGTGAACACAACAATTTGTTCACCTTATGACTCCACTGAGAAGCAAACCCATCCCATAAATCATAATGAACTCAAATTTATTCCTCCAATTTTTCAAAGAAATCAAGAAAAATTCAACCAAGCTTAAAAGGAGGCTTCTATCTCATCTTGACTTCTCTAAAATCTATGAGGCACCTCATCCTATGCCAAAATAGTACAATGAAGGGTTGCCTCATTTCTTTGCATATTCAATCGAATCAATTGAAAGTCACTTGGATGTTTTTTGGTGTTATATGGAATCCATTGGAACATATCATGAAGATGTCTATATGCGATCCCTATGTGAATCCTTAGGAGGTAATGCAAATTTATGCTTATATATGTTAGCACTAGGATCCATCACTCGATACGACGTGTTCACTAAGTTATTAAGAGAAGAATGGGGTAAGAACATTGATGACACAACAGGATTTGAACCCGAAATTCAACGTCAGATTCCGACGTCATCTGACATTTCATACGAATGTGTCAAACAACAATCATTGAGAAGTACAACGATTAGGAAAGTTTAATAGCACCGTCGAATATCCAACACCTAAGGCGTCAGTTTTTCAATGCTCCAGAGTGTCGAATCTCCAACCAGGAAGTGTTGGTTTTTCGACACACTAGTGTCGGATATCTGACAGTATCTAGTAGGTTTCTTTTTTTTAAATAATGTTAGATTTGAAAGATTTGGTTTTTTTGGTCCCATATTTTCAACGGTAATGATGTTCAAGGCATCGAATATCCGACACCAGGCCATTATAAATTTAATTTTTTTTAAACATTTCGACATGTTTGTTGTAGAAGCGACGAACTATTTGCGAAATTATTTGTTCCTCGATGGACGATTTGTGAAAATTATTTGTTCCTCGATGGACTTTTCAGGAATTGTTTTATTCTTCAATAGGCAGTTGTGGAATTTTTTTTTTCTTCGACAGACAGTTTGTCGGGTTTTTTTTATTCTTCGACTTCTCTCCGTTTGACAAAATGTTGATGCGTGGAACTTAATTTTTTAAGACAACTGGTTATATTCATTCATGAAGTTTGTGACAAAATGTCAAATAGAAATATTCCGGATCCAAACGAAGACAACCGACAATTGCTTGCTAGACTATGGGATGCAGTGAAACGAAGGGGTGATGGCAAATGTTATTTTCCATGTACTCAATGTAGGGGATTTAAGAGGAGAATAATATTGATCTCAACAGCCACAAAACATTACAGGGAACATGGACACGCTGAGGGGGGGAACGAATATCGTCCATTTGTAGGTTTAGCATTCTAAAGTTTATTATATTCTTTGTTTTGGTACTTGTATGTATTATTTTTATTTTTCATATATTAATGTATATCTATTGATGTTTCCATGTATTTATATTAAAGGGAAGACACCCTACAACATATCGTCCAGAGGAAGTGCTTTCAGAACAAGTTTAGGATCAGGATCATGGATAGTGTATGTTTAATGGAGAACAAGTGAATGATCATATTGAACAAGATGATCATAATGATAATGTAATTGAAGATGATGGTACAAATACATTGATCCATGATTCATTTAATGTTATAATGGATGATGACGATGACGTTGATAATTAAAATGATGATGACTTTGATGATGTTCACGATATACCTCTTCTTGATAAGGCATATGAACCCCTTTATGAAGGCTCCAAAACAAATCTTCTCTCTGCTGTATTGTTGATAATGAACTTGAAGGTTATGAATGGTCTTTTAAACATCGCAACCACACGGATTCTAAAGTATGTAAAATAATCCATCACATATATAGGATCGTGATAAATTTTATCTGTATTCCTCTAATAATTGTATTGTTAACTCATTATTGATCATCGTACCGATGAAGCGTGTTTCGTTAATATTATTTATTTATTACATTAACTATTTATTTTTATTTTTTTGTAGCTTGATAGCTGAATTTTTGTTACCACCATCAAATATTTTACCTTGCACATATCAATATTTATCTTCCATCATGAAAGAGATTGGAATGCATTACGAAGCAATTCATGCATGCCCCGATGACCATGTTATATATTATAATTAGCATGAATTTGCAACAGAATGTCCGGAATGTCATGTAAGTAGTATCATACAGATAAAGTAACAAAAAAGGTGCCTCAGATGGTTCTTCGTTATATTCCCATCATTCCACGTTTGCAACGACTGTTCAGGTGCAAAAACATAGCGCAATTTATGGATTACCATGCCAGGAACAGAAGTCAAGATGATGTTATCCGAATGCCTGCAGATGGTTCTACTTTTAGAGATATGGAGGAAAAGTGGCCTCACTTTAAAGAAGAACCACGTAATCTTAGTATTTCTTTGGCAGCAGATGGTGTTAATCCATTTGCATAGATGAAATCCATTTACACGGTGTGGCCTATTTTTGTTATAAACAATAACATTCCTCCATGCTTGTCAATAAAGAGGGAGGACATAATGTTGTCGATGATTATTCCAGGTTTTTTTGTCTACAACTGTTTTATTTATAATGTAGTTGTGGCATGTCATTTGTCGTATTATGTTTCCTAATTTCATATATATATCTATTATTTTACTCTTGGGCATGGTTTATATATCTTAATGGTTCTCATAATGATATATTTTATATCATGTACTTCAAATCAATCAGGTAAGTTCCAAGTCAAAGATATGCATGTATACATCGAACCTCTTATAGATGAGCTAATGAAGTTATGGAATGGCATCACTATGTATGACATATCTAGACCAATACGACAAAGGCAATTTCAATTCCATGCAATGGTTGTATGGACAATACATGATGCTTTTGGGTTAACTTAATTTTGTGGTTTGTAATTTTAAGTTCCACTTTAATTGCATTTAATTATATATGGAGTAGTTAGAATAGTTTATATATTAATATATTTGACATAGATATTCCATATCTAAATATTGTAGGTCTTTAGACAAAGGGTGAATTTGCATGTCCAGTTTGTGGTCCTAAGATAAAATCTCATCATTCAAAAAGCTTAAGAAAGGAGGTGTTTAATGAGTATAGGAATTTCCTCTCTAAGAATCACAGGTATAGAACAACTGAAAAAAAATATTTTCAATGGGAAGCAGGAGACTGCATTAAAACCATGGAGAATGACACCTCACCTTTGGAAGATGCAATACAATAGAAATCGTCATCATGGTACGTATGGATCATCGTATATGAATTATTATGTATTTTAATTTTTATTGTGAGTTGTTTATTGTATTGTCCATATTTGATTTATGATGTAATTTATTTATAAACTAATATTCATGATGTCCATCGTGATCATGAAGGCATTAATGAGCTTCCACGAGGAATGAAAAGTTATCCTATTCAATTTAGCAGGTTGCCCTACTATGAGCACCTACAAATTGCTCTTTTGTTTGATACAATGCATATTGGAAAGAATTTTACTGAAACCTTATGGCGACTACTGGAGCTAAGGAGGGAGAAAGATAAAGTTGTGAAATCTTGCAAAGAAATTCAAGAAAGAAACCATGCAATGAAAGACATCATCCAATTTCATAGCAACAAAGAACAAGTTAATATAAACTCAATTCCATGGATGTTTACAGAGCAAAAAAGCAATGTTGTCAAAGAAGTAATGCGGAAAATTAAATTTCCCACCAGTTTTTGTGCAAACTTGAAGAATATCATAACTAAAAAAGGTGATTTTGCGGGGGTCAAAACACATGATTGGCATGTCTTCATCAAGGTAATTATTATTGTTATGTCCATATAAATTTTTTTTTTTCATTTTACTGTGTATATTTTTTTTTCTTGTTTGTATACTCTTTATTTAATAAATGGCATTGTTTGTATATTGATACAGTATGTTCTACCTCTCTCTCTCTCTCGGACAACTTCGACAACAATGTCAAACAAGTTATATATAATCTTGGTAAATACATGAGGTAACTAGTGATTACTTGCATGTTCTTAGTGTTTCTTTAATTCTCCGTATAATTTATATTTTTTTTTTGTGCACTATTTCATCATATATTGTAATTTAATTTTTATTTTTGTTAAATATCGTTATTGGTTTGTGTCACTTGTAGATGGTTAACATCTAAAGAAATCCATAAAGAATATATAAAGTATTGGAGGGGATAAATTACTCGTCTCATGTGTGAAATGAAGAAGCATCTACCATTGGAATTTTTCAATGCACAGGAACACTACCTCATACACCAAGTTGAGGAGATTGAGTTGTGTGGACCTATGCACTCAAGGTCCATGTGGATGGTTGAGAGGCACTTGAAATTTATGAAGGGTTTGGTGAGACAACAAGCACATGCTGAGGGTTTTATGATGGAAGGATATACGGTATACCAAAACATGTTGTATGTTAGTGAATATCTTCCTATTTTAGCGTCAAAGCTCAATTTACATCGCATTTGTGATCCGGACTCCAATAAAAAATTTGAAGGGGAGCAACTGAAGGGGAAAGGTAGATTGAGGAAGCTGAAAGGTAATTATTAGCTAGTGGATGTTTATTATATCGTTCATATTCTAATTGTATTTTCTAGTTATAATTGATTCAATTAAGAGCATATACTTTGTTCAGGATATTTACACCTTTCTTTCATTTTAATGGTCATTGTCATTACACAGTTGGTCGAGAATGGGATGCAATTCATTTATACATCACAAACAATCTTGACTAGATGAAGGTATGGATTGAACGATGTGAACAATCGGGTCATGGAATATCATGGGAAGGTGTGGCT
Organism: Pseudotsuga menziesii; assembly: GCA_001517045.1. NCBI lineage: Eukaryota > Viridiplantae > Streptophyta > Pinopsida > Pinales > Pinaceae > Pseudotsuga > Pseudotsuga menziesii. The sequence continues at coordinate 56,285 of LPNX010362957.1, read as the reverse complement.
TCATTGGTAAAAGCAACACAACGCAATGGAGATACAAATCTAACAGAAAGGGAAATCGATTTGGCATATGGTGTAAAAGATAAAATGGCAACTATATAATTGATAAATCCCTCTAAAGATTTTATTTTGCAAATTACATTTTGACGTACATGTTCTTCTTTTCCATGTATTGCTACATAAGGACTGAATGGTTGTGTAATATTTTCATGTATTGCTTATTGCAGGTAAAACACCATAAGGCTATGGTCTGCAATGGAGGTAGATATCGGATCAAAAAATTGGATGAAACAAAGAAAACATCAGATTTTGGGATATTTGTTGTCTTTGAGGTTACCAATGTTTCATCTAGAACTGGCAGACATCAATAAGTATCAAAAAATTTATACTATGGGTATTTGGAAGATATTATACAGTGTGACTTTAAATCCTTTAAGGTAGTTCTATTCATTTTCAAATGGTACAGGTTATGATTGAATCAATGTGATCCTGATAAAACTATTATTTAACATGATAATGGATTTACCATGGTAAACACAAGGTTGTTTGAGCCAGGAATAGAGCCCTATGTTCTTCCAAGTCAATGTGAACAGGTATTTTACTCATAGGTTCCAGGTAAAGCGGGCTGGTCATTTATTGTGTGATACGATCCAAGGGGAAGACCGATAAAGTATAACCTAGATGATGCTAATGACGAGGGTTCTCTGGAAGAAGGATACGATGAAGCAGAGCATGATAAACATGAGTTAGGTGATGATGACGATCCAACAGAAGATGTACTCCAAGAAACAGTTGAATCCGATGATGTAGCAAACAATGCCGATGAAAGTTATACCGACGATGACATGATGAGCATAACTGCTGATGATGACAATGATGATATGGCCAACCCTTACAATGTTGACTTTGGATATGATGATACAGATGATGAATTGGATGAAGAAGACAATGACATGGATGAAGAAGAGGATGAAATATAATTAATGAAAGGTAAATATTTAATTAGACCTATTCTTTTATCTTATTTTTTTCCAAGAGTTACTAACATCATCACCATCACCATCATCCTCATGTTGATCATCATCATCATCATCATCTTCATCGTCGTCTTCATCATCTTCATCTTCATCTTCATCATCATCTTCATTATCATCGTTGTCATCATCGTCATCTTCATCTTCATCATCGTTGTCATCATTGTCATCTTCATCTTCATCATCATCACCGCCAATATCGATGTCATCATCATAATCATCATCATCATAATCACCCTCATCGTCATCTTCATCATCATCGTCGTCGTCATCGTCGTCTTCATCATCATGACCATCATCATCATCGTCATCCTCATCAACATAATCATCACCAACATCATCATATTCATCATAATCGATGAAGATGACATTGTTATCCTCATGATCATTTTCATCATCATTATCATTGTCATTGTCGTCATAAAAATCATAATTATCATCGTCGTCGTCATCGTCATTGTCATCATCGTCATCATCATAATCTTCATCATCAGCGTCAGCATCATCATCATCATCATATTCTTCATCGCCATCATCATCATTAAAATTAAACCTAGATCAAATTAATTACTTCATATCATCGTCATCATCGTATGTAGCATCGTCATCGTCTTCATCATCGTCATCATCGTCAACAATGAAATATAATGAAAGGTAAATATTTAATTAGACCTATTCTTTTATCTTATTTCTTTTTAAAAAGAGTTACGGACATCATCATCATCATAATCATCATCATGTGGATCATCATCATCATCATCTTCACCATCCTCATCATCATCATCAACATCATCATCATCAACATCATCATTATCATCATCTTCATCATATATAATCATCATCATCATCATAATCATCATCATCATAATCACCCTCATCATCATCGTCGTCTTTATCATCATGGCCATCATCATCATCGTCATCCTCATCAACATAATCATCACCAACATAATCATCTTCATCATAATCGATGAAGATGACATCGTTATCATAATCAATGAAGATGACATCGTTATCCTCATGATCATTGTCATCATCATTATCATTGTCATTGTCGTCATCAAAATCATAATTATCATCATCGTCGTTGTCGTTGTCATCATCAAAATCATAATTATCATCATCATCATCTTCATCATCGTCGTCATCATCATCATTATCATCTTCATCGCCATCATCATCATTAAAATTAAACCTAGATCAAATTAATTACTTCATATCATCGTCATCGTCACCGTCATCATCAACGATGAAATATAATGAAAGGTAAATATTTAATTAGACCTATTCTTTTATCTTATTTCTTTTTAAAAAGAGTTACAGACATCATCATCGTCGTCGTCGTCGTCATATTTATTTTTAAAAAGAGTTACAGACATCATCATCATCATCATCATCATCACCATCATCATCAACCTAATCATCACCACCAACATCATCTTCATCATAATCGATGAAGATGACATCGTTATCCTCATGATCATTGTCATCATTGTCATCAAAATCATAATTATCATCATCATCATCGTCGTCGTCGTCATCATCATCATCTTCATCATCGTCATCATCGTCATCATAGTGTGAAGATTAGTGTTTTAAAACACTAATATCTTGATAGTGTGAGTTAATTATATTACCAAATACTATAAATAAATATTAATTTAAAGTGATTTATGCCTAAACCTTTATCATTTGATAATGCACATAAGCTACATTGTAGTTAGTAACACACATGGTTTTCTTTTGACGTGATATTTGCTAATAAAAATAAAGTGAATATAGCTATAAATATTTATTTTATTTATATTTGAAATATTTTTCCATAAAATATTTTATATGAAATTTTAAAATTTATCATTTTATTTTTGTTTTGAATGTTTTAAGGTTAATTTAAAAAATATATTTATATAGAAGAATGTAGTTAGCAAAATTGATGTCCAAAATCTTTACTTAGTTTATTGCTATAATAAAAAGATTAGATTTTAGATTTTGTAGATAACTTTTAGGTTTCCAAATTCAATATGAAGAATGGAGTAAAAATGGAAAGATGTTAAGAATGTAGAACATAACATTAATGTTTTTTTTAATATTTTACATACCTTATGGCTCACGAAAAGATATTAGATTCCAATTTTTTCATATATCTTTGATCTTACCGCAACTTTAAAGTTTGGTGACAAACATAATAATCATTTTAGATATTTAGACTATGTTAAATTGCCACAACAATGGCTTCTTAAGTCATTTAAATGTTGTCATTCCACCCACCAAAGTTTGACTCTCCTAATTGTTGTCATTCCACCCACCAAAGCTTGAGTCTCCTCAATAGCATATTTGTGCGTTATAGCTATTAAATAAGTTACGTGTCAAGGTTCTTAGTAAAAGTGTATGTGATAATAAATCATTGTTCTCTTCTTTCTTTTATTAGGAATTTTGAATTTTTTTTATGATGGTGATGACAATGATGACGACAATGTGACCATATTGGTCTATCATATTTTGTTATATTGAATCCAAGCTCAAAAATGGCACAAATAAGATTATAATGATTATAAAAGAATTGGGCCCTTTTTAATTTTGAAATTGATTTAAAAAGAAAATTGCCAAGCCATGCATGCTTTCAAAATTATCATCCTCATGATCAATGTCATCATCATCATCATTGTCATCGTCATCATTAAAATCATAATTATCATCATCATCATCTTCATCGTCATCATCCTCGCCATCATCATCATCATCATCATCATCTTCATCGTCGTCTTCATTATCATCTTCATCATCATACATCATCATCATACATCATCATCTTCATCATCATCTTCATCATCATCATCGTCATCATCACACATCATCATCATCACACATCATCATCTTCATCACACATCGTCGTCATCATCATCATCATCATCGTCTGTATCATTGTCATCATCATCGTCTGTATCATCGTCAACGTCTTCATCATCATCGTCGTCATCGTCAATGATGAAATATAATGAAAGGTAAATATTTAATTAGACCTATTCTTTTATCTTATTTCGTTTTAAAAGCAGTTACTAACATCATCATCATCATCATCATGTGAATCATCATCGTCATCATCCTCACCATCCTCCTCATCATCATCATCATCATCTTCATCATATATAATCATCATCATCTTCATCATATATAATCATCATCATCATAATAATCATCATCATCGTCATAATCATCATCATCATAATCACCCTCGTCATCATCTTCATCATCATCGTAGTCGTCATCGTCATCTTCATCATCATGACCATTATCATCATCGTCATCCTCATCAACATAATCATCACCAACATCATCGTCTTCATCATAATCGATGAAGATGACATCGTTATCCTCATGATCATTGTCATCATCATCATCATTGTCATCCTCATCATCAAAATCATAATTATCATCGTTGTCGTCGTCATCATCATCGTCAGCGTCATCATCTTCATCATCGTCATAATCATCATCATCATCATCGCCATCATCATCATTAACATCATCATCATCATCATCATCATCATCATCAACTTCATCGCCATCATCATCATCTTCATCAACATCATCATTAAAACTATTTTTAAAATTAAAAGTAAACCTAGATCAAATTAATTACTTCATATCATCATCGTCGTCGTCATTATCGTCTGTATCATCATTGTCTTCATCATCATCATCAACACCATCATTGAAATTATTTTTAAAATTAACAGTGAACCTAGATCAAATTAATTACTTCATATCATCTTCATCATCGTCGTCATCATCATCATCATCAGCATCATCGTCATCGTCATCATCGTCATCAACATCATAAGGCTTTCTCATCATCATCATCAGCATCAACATCATCATCAACATCATCATCATCATCATCATCATCAACGTCATCATCCATCAACATCATCATCATCCATCATCATCGTCGTCATCGTCATCGTCGTCGTCATCATGAGCAACATCATCGTTGCCATCGACAGCATCATCATCATCATCATCATCATCATCATCAACATCATTAGCATTTTCATCATTTCATATGATATCAAGACAGTCATCACCATCATCATCATCATCATCATCATCATCTTCATCATCATCAACATCATCATGTTCATCATCATCATTGTCGTCATCTTCATCATCATCATCTTCAACTTCATCATCATCATCATCTTCATCCTCATCCTCCTCCTCCTCCTCCTCCTCCTCCTCCTCATCATCATAATGATCGACATCATGGATAGCATCATGATCATCATCGACATCATCATCATCTGTGACATCCTCATCCTCATCATCATAGATTCACTGCACACATAAAGACTCACATAGATACACCCCCCCTCTTTGTATATAAAAAAAAATAAAACATAGTATATATATATAAATAAATAAAATAAAGAATAAATAAATAAATAAAAATAAAACAAAAAACAATATATATAAATAATTATAAAACAATTATTTTAAATACATATATATAAATAAAAAAACAAAAACATAAAACAATAAAAAAACTACCTGTCGCTCAGCTTCACGAGAAGGCTTCTTCCTCTATGCATCTCATCGGGTGCTTGTCGTTCAGTGATTAGTGATGTTCTGAGAAACTTGGCCAGAGAATAATATCAGTGGGAGCAACGATTTGGACCCACAAAGACTAAGGAGAGTGGATTGTGGTTTTGCAGCGGACAAGGAGGCCAATTGTCAATCAAGACAATGCATCCCAAAATTGTGAGTACCGTGCTCTAATTCATGTCTATTTAAAATTTTTTAAGATAGTTCTGCAAATCTCCAGGGTTTCTTAGCCAATAGAGGAAAGGCAAAGGCTAATAGAGTAGGTTACCGTCATTGATCAACACCCAAGAAAATAGAGTTAATAGGGGTAAAAATAGAGTTGCATTTGACAGTTTCATTTGACCCGCATTTAACCCATATTGGATGATATGGATTCTAAAGTCTGGCTAGTCTAAGCCTTACAATTAGTGGACAAACCCACCACATTTTGGTTCGCATTCAAACTGATTTGGTTGTTTTTATTTGAGTTATCTCAGCAACCGGTTCCCAAATAATATATTAAGTCGACCCCACCGAAATGAGATGCTTAAGGGAGGTTTAGAGAAGGATTCAAATTCCCCCATAGCCATGATAGATAGAGTTTTTTTGCTCCCATGTATGCTAGGCTCGGTGGAGAAGGATGAAAATCGGTCCCTGCCCCGAGCAGGATTTTCGAGCCCTATTTTGTTATAAGAAAGAAACTCGAACCTAACCCCTAGATCATTCAAGATCATTATAAAAGCCCTAGGTTAGAAAGAAACTCGAACCTAACCCAGTATTTTCCAAATTGTAGTGACAACATGGGTTTGCCAAATTTCTACCAAATGTTATGGATTTCTTCTTTAAGGTGTTTTATTATAGAAACCTTATATTAGAAAGCAACTCGAACCTAACCCAGTAATTCCCAAATAGTAGTGGCAACATATGTTGAATCAATTCCCTAGTGTCTTTCGTCTTATCATGTTTAATAAACCCTTAGAATATGAAGTGTTTAATTTGAACCATTGGGTGAATCTTGCCAACAAATTCTACTTTAGGGACCAGGACTGCTGGTTTTAGATGAAGGGAATTTCGCACACAATAAGGACACCAACATACTCCATGTTCTTTCCCAAATACATACGATGAGACGGGTGTTATTTTCATGCACCCTTTTTCAAAACAATTTTAAAGAGATCTTCAATATTTTGAGGTTGGTAAGGCCAAATATTTTAGATTTCAACTTTTTTCAAGCCTTCTTCACCCGGTTGATCAGTAGAGTGTGTCAAAACCCCAAATTTTCCGAAAAATTTAAAATTTTGAAAATACAGATAAATTTCATTAATGCAGTCAACTAATTGTTTTAATTAGTTATATGTTACTGATTTTGTAAACTGAATTATCTACTTGATTATGTTTATCTTATAGAATAATTAATCATTTTCAGTTTAATAACTTGTTTTTCTTTGCGACCACAAGGTGGAACTGTCTTGGTGATCTGGGGCTTACTTAGCTTTGAGCTAACGCAGAAAGTTTACCTGTTCTTACAGACTTACAGGTAAGAAGTTCGGGTGCTGCTTGTCAATAATCCTAAAGCATTCAGATATATGCTTGTTGCAAAAATACTAGCTCAGTAAAAGAATATAAATGCTATTTAATTCCCAATGCTTATCGAGGTAAAATCATTAAGTCGTTATTCTTTTAAAAACACTATGGAAAAGAGAATCAGTCTTAAAGGTAGCAGCTGTTTTCTTTCTAAAGTTGTAATTTAAAGTTCTTATTGCGTACTTAAACTCTTCTATATTTATCATAGTCGTCATATGTGTAAAAGCCTTAAACCTTTCTTTGTATGCAGACTAAGAATGGCAGAGTTATTACATTAAAGATCTATCTTAGACTGTGAACATATATTATTTATGTCATAAAAGATTTGGTTAATCTTTGTGCTAGTAATGCTCATTGTTAAATGAGTTTTCGTACCCATATTCCAACTTTCGAAGGGCTTGAAGTTTTAGAGAACTATTTTATTGCATACTGCTATCAATGAGGGAATAAGTTAGTGTTGAAGAACTTAACTCTTTTACACTAATCTTATTTGGAAGATTTTTTCTCTTATTTAAGATATTAAGTCAATAAGGTTATCTAGGGTCAGCCTGATCATTACTATAATGCTTAACTTTTTTGTTTACAAACCTAGTAGTTTTAAAACAAAGATAATACTTCAGGTATTACTATAATTCAATCTCACAAAGTGGATAATTACCATAACTTGGTCTTGTAACAAATTTCTTTTTTGTAGTTATTAAAAGACATACTTCTAATGGGTTTATAACTATTGAAAGAACAAACATCATGTTAGTATAATAATGGTAATAATAATGGCCCTGCCCTTGATAAGTCTTAAGGCATAACTCTTACATTGAAGACTCTTTAGTTAAAGATAATTGACATAAATTTTGCCACCATTATAATAGATTGGTGGAAATATTATTTTGTAAATCATAAGAAAAAGGTCGTGAAATAGGACGCGCCATAAAGCAACTAGGATTTAACCTTGATCTAAGTTTTAAAATCCTTTACTATATACTCCTCTTGCTAGGATGATTTGCCAAGTCACATATTATCATGCTATTGCTATGTTAAAATCATTGGATTAAATCATATATTATATGGCATCATCTTGGTTAAGTTAGTCGTTGAGTGTATACTTTGCAATGTGTAAAAATGCAAGGGGTCATATACTTCCCCACACCATTGCTGATTATTAAAGCATAGTTTTATAATAATGATTTCTTATTTACCATGCAACGTGCAGGTTAGTTGACCTTGGTGTGATGATCCTTACCGAAACTTCGGGTCTCCATATAATTGGGATTATAATTGTTTGTTCACAGCAAGTTGAGAACACACCACGACTATACAACAATCACCCACTGCATACAAATAATTTACATGTGGATGTGGCAACACCGTGACCAAGTGTTGCGTGAATAAAAGACTCTCTCCTTCGAACCCTAAACTCATTGTTTCATCTGTGGTTCTCGGCCTCCTACCGCTCTGCAACTGTGCTCATGTCTGCATTGTCGCTTGCATTTGTTGCCGGTAGTCTCCTTACTTGTTGTTTCTCCTCGTGAGCTCACCTCGAATGCTTAATAGGGTGGTGCTGTTAAGACATTGTTTTATGCTTGGGAAAAGGTTAGTGATACTTTCTCCAGTGTCTTACCATCGTGGCTAACTCAATCCCGAATCCTTCGATTGTAAGGAGTCTTCTTCCTCCTTGGCCTGGCACTGAGAGTCACGGTCTTGCGTTTTCAGAGTTGTTGGGGCATAGGGTTCACGGCATAATAGTTTCCTTGGCTGGATAAAAAGTGTCGACCCAAGCGTATTTGTTTGTTGTGCTTTCTGTTCCTATTCTCTGTCACTGTTGGTTGCTTATTCTGCTAGTAACCTCCCTTTTTGCAACAAATGAAAGGTGTATTTCTGTGCACACTGGTGGCAATGCTTCTCCTCGTAGGTGGTTACATTACATTAAAATTTTAGGTAATATTTGACTGATAACTTTGTAATTCTTGAATCTTTCATTTTGTTACAACTTTTTTTTTGTAGAAATAAAAATACTGATAAAATTTTGGTTGCTGTTGATACAGGTAACGGCCCGATCTTCTGTGTAGATAAAGCAAGACTGGAATAGTTGCTAGCTTACGGTAAGCCTTGGACTCTCCATGGTAGTTCTACCTTGTCCATTCCCTTATGGGACATTTAAGGGTTGGTCGCCGTGGCCTATAAACCCTCGCGGTTTTGGTTTACTTTGTTCACTGTTTCTGGTGGATGTTGAAACCCTTGCTTTATGCGGGGTTCTTTCGGCTTAGCCGTGACTGTAAATTTTGAACTTGTTCTGATTACTGTGTATTTATCTAAATGAAAGAAAGGCTGTTAAGCCATACTATGTGAATTTTGTTTGAAGCCGTGAGTGCATTAAACTGAGTTAGACTCTTTCAGTTTATTATCTCTGTTGTATATTTTGATTCTAGTAGGGTTTTACCCTAACTCGAAGATATATAAAAAGTATTTACAATTTCTTTTTAATTAATTATCTTTTATTTACAGTGCACTTCAGTAATTTGTTGGGTTATTGTTTATGTGGAAATAATGATGGGTTAAGCTCGATGAATCGAGCATATTCATACTTTGTTGGTTTATTTCCTGCGTGTTATAGCAAATGAGTTTTACCCTGTAATATTATTTAATTATTACCTGCTAGGGTTTTTGTACATTGTTTTTATATTAGTATTCTTTATTATAATAAAATCTGTAAATGTTGTTATATAAATTTAATCTTCGGAATATAAGTAATTTAATGTTCTTTGCAGTATATTTGTGTAACTGATAGTTACATATTTTAAGGTAAATAATTTATATTTAATTATTATTTATTATATTGAGATATGTGTGTTGTTTTTAACTACAACAAATACTGTTTTATAATTATACACATTATCTATGTATTTAGTTTATTTATAGATATAAAATAAGAAAGTGTTTTGTCGTTTTAATTCTTATACCATCTGTACTAAATATTTTAAAAGAGGTCCCTTCAGTATTCTGTATTATTCTATTTAGGTTATAATATTAGTATTTATAATATAAAATAAAGAATAATACTCTGTATGTACTGACCTGTAAACTATATGCTAGTATTTGTTTAAGTTTCTAGAAGATAAGTTAGTAACTATATTTGAGTTCAGTTAGATAAAATGAAGAAGTTATTTATTTTATAGTGTAATTAAAAAAATCTTACGCCTATTAGTTTTAACTTTAGAAATAAATCTAAAAATGGTCTATCCTCACTCACAGTTCGAATATTATAAAAGAAGAATACAGTAATTATTTATTCTATATAGAAAAGAAATAACCTGTAGAGATGAATGGAATTCTAAAAATAACCTGACACTACATAATTTAACTTTTATAAATTCTCTTTCTTTGTTTCAAAATAAAATAATAAAGTTACTGAAATGAAAGCTGTATAAAGAACTGTTTATTTATCGAGACCTACTTTTTGTTAGTAAAGAAATATAGCTTCTTTCCTTGTTCTAAAATCTGACATTCATAACTTAAGTCTAACCCTAACTCTACTTCATGTACAAAATGCTATTTCTTCTGATAACAAAATAAAAGTAAACATTCTTTTAAACAAGCTAACATCTTATTCTATAATTGCATCATAATTTCTTTATATAAATTCACCACTTGTGCTGGAGTACGATCTGGGTTACTCCAGATGGGGAAAAACACAGGTAGGGTTGTTTCTCATTAAGCATAATTTCATTACTAAACAATCTTCTATATACAATCCTCTAAGTTTTTACATCTTAAACTGCAAATGCATCATTCAATCACACACAGGTAATAAAAACAGAAAATAATAGATAGCAGAACCTGTTCTTAAGCTTGGACGACAACAGCAATGGGAGGCCGTTCCTCCCTACCAACTCCTGGAGAGCGCTCAAACAGTGACTCCTCAGGACCCCCGAGCTTGCTCTGGTATCCCTGGCTGGAACTAGGTGCAACAAATAATAAAGTACTAGTCCTGAGACTCAATACCAGTCCTGAACTTATCAGTCAATTTCTCTTAGCTAGCAAGCTGTATTAGACCAAGTTACTGTAGTTTTCCTCTCAAAACACCTTCCTTACAGTTTTCCCTTTTCCCAAATGAATTCCTTGAAGTGCATTCCTCCTGAATGATTCTTCTCCTGGAAAATATCTAAGCAGCCTCAGCTCTCTACATTGGGTACTTTTAAAAGATTGCCTAGGTCTTTTTGGGTTAGTTGTCATTAATTGAGCCACCTGCTCTGATCCCACTTTCTTGGGGGAGCATGACCCCAATTGTAGGGAAGTTGCCACCTGCAACATAGGAAGTGTTTGAGGATGCTGCCACTTGTCTTTTGCTCTCCACCTAGTTCCTTCCACCAGTTTGACCAGTAACACTCTTATTAACAGCTCTCCCAAGCTGTTGTCTCCACTTTTTATTTATTAATAATAAAATATTCAGAATTACATTCCACATCTTTTGAGTCTGCTGAGTCATCAGTTTCTACTTAGCATTAAACTTAACATAATGTCTTAGGAATCAAATTAAAACAAATAACATTATTTTACAAAATTGGGGTATGTGACATACACACCCCCTTAAAATGTAACATCGTCCTCGATGTTACTTATTCTTCATCCTCTGCAGTCCCCTGGAACAGATTTGGGTATGCTTCCCACATCTTACTTTCCAGTTCCCAGGTAGCCTCTTCAGGACTAAGGTGATTCCATTGCACCTTCACCTGTCCAATGGTGCGGTTTCGAAGTGTAATTTCCCTCCTCTCGAGGATACAGTCCGGTTCCACCAGAATTTCTCCTTCTGGTTCCACCTGTACAACATTCCAATCAACCACATGAGTAGCATCATGAACATACTTCTTTAAAACAGAGATATGAAAAAAATTATGTACTTTCAAGTTAGGTGGTAATGCTAGTTGGTAAGCAACTTGACCAATTCTAGATAAAATTTCAAATGGACCACAGTAACGTGGTGCTAACTTTGCACAACTCCCCAGTCTTAGAGAGATTTTCTTTGGCCTTACCTTGATGAACACATGTTCACCTACCTGGAACTCCTTTGGAGTTCTTTTCAAGTCTTCTTGACTTTTTTGCTGATCCTATGCCACCTTCAAATTTTCCTGCACTTGCTTCACAATTTCCTCCATTTCTATCAATAATTCTAGCCCTAACACTAATCTATCTACTGGATTATTCCAAGATATAGGAGTGTTGAATTTATGTCCATATAAAATTTCAAATGGAATAAATTTAGCTGATGACTGATAGTTATTGTTATATGCGAACTCTGCTAGATGTAAGTAGTCTTCCCACTTACCTGGCTGATCTTTCACATACATCCTCAATAAATCCTCCAGCACCTGATTCACTCTTTCAGTTTGTACATTTGTTTGAGGATGGAAGGAGGTACTGAAATTCAATGTTGTATTTAATCCCTTAAACAAGGACTTCCAAAAATTTCCCGTAAATTTAGCATCTCTGTCTGAGATTATAACTTTCGGTACTCCATGTAACCGAAAAATATGCTTTAAGAAGGTATCAGCTATATTGGCAGCCTTGTAAGTAGTTTTAACAAGAATAAAATGTGTTGCCTTCTTTAACTTGTCAACCACCACCATAATAGAGTCATTTTGATTCTGATTTCTGGGCAGTCCAGTAATAAAATATAAGCTAATCACTTCCCATTTCCAGCTAGGAATAGGTAAAGGTTGTAGCAAACCAGTTGGGTGTTGGTGTTCGGTTTTCACCTGTTGACATTCTAAACACCTTGCAATGTATTCAGCTACCTCAGATTTCATGTTTGGCCAAAAATATTCTTTTCTTAGCATGGTTACAGTCTTTTGATAACCTGGGTGTTCTGAATATGGTGTTTTATGGACTTCATCCAGAATTAACAACTTAACCTTAGGCACATTAGCTACATACAGTTTATCTTTAAATAATAAAAATATTTATTTAAACTATAACCTTTTATTAAGCTTTCTGTAGGTTCTTCTTTAGCTGTAATTTGTAATTTCTGATAAATTTCATCTTGTTTTACCCCTTCTTTAAGCTGTTCATTTAAATTAGAAGCATAAGTGCTGATTGCTACTGTAAAATTCAGCTTTGCGTTTCTGCTTAATGCATCAGCCACCTTATTTTCCTTACGCTTTATGTGCTGGATTTCGAAATCATATTCACTCAAGAATGCTAACCACCTTGCTTGTCTAGCATTTAAATTAGGATGATCTAGAAGATATTTCAGTCCTTTATTATTAGTCCTTAGAATAAATTTTCTGCCTGTTAAATGATGTCGCCACATTTTTAAGGCGTGTATAACAACCGCAAGTTCTATATCATAAGTTTCGTAATTATTTTTCGTGAATTTTTAACTTTCTAGACTCATAGGCAATGACATGCCTGTCTTGAGTTAGAACACCGCCTAAGCCATCATTATAGGCATCAGTGCATACTACGAAGTCCTTATTAGGATCTGCTATTCTTAGAATAGGTGCACTAGTCAATAAGGTTTTTAATTTCTTAAAAATTTCTTCACATTTTGAGTTCCAATCAAATTTCTTGCCTTTCTTTTGCAAGGAAGTAATTGGATTTGCTATTCTTGAAAAGCCTTCAATGAATCTTCGGTAATAACCGGTAATTCCCATGAACGACCTAACATCCATTACATCTTTAGGAATCGACCAATCTTTGATTGCCCGAATCTTTTCAGGATCGACTGAAATTCCTTCCTTAGTCACTACATGACCTAAGTACTGGATTTCATCCTTAAATAAATCACACTTACTAAATTTCACGAAGAGTTGTTGTTCTCGCAACACTTGTAAAACTATTTTTAGGTGTTCTTTATGCTCTTCTTCCGTTTTAGAGTAAATTAGGATGTCGTCGATAAACACGACCACAAACTTATCTAAATACTTATGCATTATATTATTCATTAAGCACATAAAGACAGCTGGGGCGTTGGTAAGCCCGAAGGGCATTACGACAAACTCGTAGTGTCCATACCTTGTTCTAAAGGCTGTCTTGAAGATATATTCATCCTTAATTCTTACTTGATGATATCCTGACCTCAAATCTATATTTGAAAACACCATGGCTCCACGTAGTTGATCGAACAGATAATCTATGTGGGGCAATGTATATCTATTTTTAATAGTCATCTTTTTTAGCTGACGGTAGTCTATGCATAGTCGCATAGTTCCGTCTTTCTTTTTAACAAAGATGACCGGTGCTCCCCAAGGAGACACACTAGGTCGAATGTACTTCTTATCTATTAACTCTTTTAGTTGTGATTTTATCTCATTAAGTTCTAAAATGTTCATTCGATAAGGAGCTTTTGAGCTAGGCACCGCACCCGGTACCAGCTCAATGGTGAAATCCAATTCCCTCCTTAGAGGTAATCCTGGAATTTCTTCTGGGAATATGTCAGTATAATCTTTTAAAACAGGAATATTTCTATCTTTAACTTATCTATTTCAGTTTTACCTTCCTCATCTGTAATAGTTACTGCATAGGCTTTACATCCTTTTCTAACAGCTCTTTTAAGTTGTAAAGCAGAAATCTGCCTTATTATAGTTTTTCTAGGAATACCCTTAACCTTTACTGGTTGTTCATCACTATTTAAGCACGTGAAATTTTTATCGTAACAATTTAAAACTACCTTATGCTGTTCTAACCAATCCATGCCAATCAGTAAATCATATGAGCCAAGTGGCAAAAAATTAAGCTTAACTGTAGTTTTAAATTCATCCATAAGTAAAGCACATTCTTTCACAAAACATGTTACTTTTCTTTTTTCCCCAGTGGCTAATTGCACTAACCAAGAATTTTCAAACTTATCGACAGACAGCTTACATTTTCCCACTATCTGAGGTGCAATGTAACTGAGACTAGCTCCTGGATCAATTAAAATGGTTACAGGGGTCTGATTAATCATACCTTCTACTTCCACCATGGAAGTCTGATAGTCAGCTTGGTGGTTCTCCAAAGCTACATTAATTCTGGGCATGCTCCTCGCTAGTTCCCCAACGGTCATCTCCTCCTGTACAATATGAATATTGCTGACTGACTTTTTTTGATTTGGACAGACCGAGGCATAGTGCGGGCCATTACATTCCTAGCACTTAATAGGATTTTTACATTCAAAACTCTTGGTAAAATTTCCATGGTTACTTGCAACTTCCTTGCCCTTGAAATTATTCGAATTGTTGGAAGTACCATTCCTATTTCCCTGGAAATTTTTGTTGTTAGAATAATTTTTAGTCTTATTATTCTTGAAATTCCTATGAGGTACAAATTACTTCTTCTTAAACTCAGGCTGATTGTTATTTTTCTTAGCCTTCCAGTTGGCCAAGCCTTCCTTCTTCCGGTTCTGCTCAAAACAAAAATTAGCCTTCCTCATGGCTTCCTCCAGAGTCTTCGGGTTATCATATTCAATTCTGTCTTTGATATGATATGGTAGACAGCTAAGAAATCGTTGTACTTTAGGCTTCTCGTCTACTAGGTAGGGTACATACCTAAGTAAACTTAAGAATTTGTTGTTCAAATCCTTCATAGTCATTGAAAATAACTTCAATTCATAGAACTCTTTCGCTCTTTCCTCGTAATATTGTTCAGACAGAAATTTCTTTTTGAAATACCTTTTGAAGGTACTCCAATTAACTTCTTTTTCTCTTATACCCTTGAATCTCTTCAGGTCTTTCCACCATATGTCAGCTTTTCCTGAGATATTATATATTGCCATCCTTGCCTTTAGCTGATTAGAATAATTGTATATATGAAAATACTTCTTCATCCCGGATAACCAAGACTCTGCTTCCTCCCCCTTCTCTGTCTCTCCATTAAAAGTTGGTGGATTTATCTTTTTAAACTCCCCTGAAATTTCCTCATATGGTTTGTATTTATTCTTTCTGTCATACAAATCATATTCACTACTATCACTAGTAGTATGGTAAATTTGTCGTTCACCAAACCCTTCAGATGATGAACTGCTTTCAGTTTTTTCCAGCTTCGTCTTTTTGGATTTTCTTTGATGACTGACATCTTCAGATTCTGATCTTCTGCTCCTTCCTTCAGTTTGGAACTTTTATATTAAAATTTGGTTCAATTCTTCCTGAGCCTTCAAAATCCTCTCATTCTCCCTCTTGACTGATTCCATTTCAGTTTTCAAATCTTTTACAGTCTGCAACAGCTCTGAGGAGTTGGAAGTCACCTCTTGTAACATAGGTTCTCTGGGAAAATTCCTTATTTCTGTGTCCGGAGACTCCTCCTGTGCATACTCTCCTAGATTCTCCATACCTGCATGTTAAACTTCAGAAAAAGGAATTTTTCTGTTCTTAACATAAAACAAAATATATGTTAGCATATTATTTTAATTTTACTGTTCTACTAAAGCTAGTTGGGCTGCATGAAGGCCTAGTGTTTGAACCTTGTGCTCTGATACCACATGTCAAAACCCCAAATTTTCTGAAAAATTTAAAATTTGAAAATACAGATAAATTTCATTAATGCAGTCAACTAATTGTTTTAATTAGTTATATGTTACTGATTTTGTAAACTGAATTATCTACTTGATTATGTTTATCTTATAGAATAATTCATTTTCAGTTTAATAACTTGTTTTTCTTTGCGACCACAAGGTGGAACTGTCTTGGTGATCTGGGGCTTACTTAGCTTTGAGCTAACGCAGAAAGTTTACCTGTTCTTACAGATTTATAGGTAAGAAGCTCGGGTGCTACTTGTCAATAATCCTAAAGCATTCAGATATATGCTTGTTGCAAAAATACTAGCTCGGTAAAAGAATATAAATGCTATTCAATTCCCAATGCTTATCGAGGTAAAATCATTAAGTCGTTATTCTTTTAAAAACACTATGGAAAAGAGAATCAGTCTTAAAGGTAGCAGCTGTTTTCTTTCTAAAGTTGTAATTTAAAGTTCTTATTGCATACTTAAACTCTTCTATATTTATCATAGTCATCGTATGTGTAAAAGCCTTAAACCTTTATGTGTATGCAGACTAAGAATGGCATAGTTATTACATTAAAGATCTATCTTAAATTGTGAACATATATTATTTATGTCGTAAAATATGTGGTTAATCTTTGTGCTAGTAATGCTCATTGTTAAATGAGTTTTCATACCCATATTCCAACTTCCGAAGGGCTTGAAGTTTTAGAGAACTATTTTATTGCATACTGCTATCAATGAGGGAATAAGTTAGTCTAGAAGAACTTAACTCTTTTACACTAATCTTATTTGGAAGATTTTTGCTCTTATTTAAGATATTAAGTCAATAAGGTTATCTAAGGTCAGCCTGATCATTACTATAATGCTTAACTTTTTCGTTTACAAACCTAGTAGTTTTAAAACAAAGATAATACTTCAGGTATTACTACAATTCATTCTCACAAAGTGGATAATTACCATAACTCGGTCTTGTAACAAATTTCTTTTTTGTAGTTATTAAAAGACATACTTCTAATGGGTTTATAACTATTGAAAGAACAAACATCATGTTAGTATAATAATGGTAATAATAATGGCCCCGCCCTTGATAAGTCTTAAGGCATAACTCTTACATTGAAGACTCTTTAGTTAAAGATAATTGACATAACTTTTGCCACCATTATAATAGATTGGTGGAAATATTATTTTGTAAAGCATAAGAAAAAGGTCGTGAAATAGGACGCGCCATAAAGAAACTAGGATTTAACCTTGATCTAAGTTTTAAAATCCTTTACTATATACTCCTCTTGCTAGGATGATGTGCCAAGTCAAATATTATCATGCTATTGCTATGTTAAAATCATTGGATTAAATCATATATTATATGGCATCATCTTGGTTAAGTTAGTCGTTGAGTGTATACTTTGCAATGTGTAAAAATGCAAGGGGTCATATCCTTCCCCACACCATTGTTGATTATTAAAGCATAGTTTTATAATAATGATTTCTTATTTACCATGCAACGTGCAGGTTGGTTGACCTTGGTGTGATGATCCTTACCGAAACTTCGGGTCTCCATATAATTGGGATTATAATTGTTTGTTCACAGCACGTTGAGAACACACCGCGACTATACAACAATCACCCACTGCATGCAAATTATTTACATGTGGACGTGGCAACACCGTGACCAAGTGTTGCGTGAATAAAAGACTCTCTCCTTCAAACCCTAAACTCATTGTTTCATCCGTTGTTCTGGGCCTCCTGTCGCTCTGCAACTGTGCTCCTATCTGCATTGTCGCTTGCATTTGTTGCCGGTAGTCTCCTTACTTGTTGTTTCTCCTTGTGAGCTCGCCCCGAATGCTTAATAGGATGGTGCTGTTACGACATTGTTTGATGCTTGGGTAAAGGTTAGTGATACTTTCTCCAGTGTCTTACCATCGTGGCTAACTCAATCCTAAATCCTTTGACTGTAAGGAGTCTTCTTCCTCCTTGGCCTGGCACTGAGAGTCATGGTCTTGCGTTTTTAGAGTTGTTGAGGCATAGGGTTCACAGCAAAATAGTTTACTTGGCTGGATAAAAAGTGTCGACCCAAGCGTATTTGTTTGCTGTGCTTGCTGTTCCTATTCTCTGTCACTGTTGGTTGCTTACTCTGCTAGTAACCTCCCTTTTTGCAGAAAATGAAAGGTGTATTTCTATGCACGCTGGTGGCAATGCTTCTCCTCGTAGGTGGTTACATTACATTAAAATTTTAGGTAAGATTTGACTGATAACTTTGTAATTCTTGAATCTTTCATTTCGTTACAACTTTGCTTTTGTAGAAATAAAAATAATGATAAAATTTTGGTTGCTGTTGATACAGGTAAGGGCCCGACCTTCTGTGTAGATAAAGCAAGATTGGAACAGCTGCTAGCTTACGGTAAGCCTTGGACCCTCCATGGCAGTTCTACCTTGTTCGTTCCCTTATGGTACATTTAAGGGTTGGTCACCGTGGCCTGTAAACCCTCGCGGTTTTGGTTTACTTTGTTCACTGTTTCTGGTGGATGTTGAAACCCTTGCTTTATGCGGGGTTCTTCTGGATTAGCCGTGACTGTAAATTTTGAACTTGTTCTGATTACTGTGTATTTATCTAAATGAAAGAAAGGTTGTTAAGCCATACTATGTGAATTTTGTTTGAAGCCGTGAGTGCATTAAACTGAGTTAGACTCTTTCAGTTTATTATCTCTGTTGTATATTTTGATTCTAGTAGGGTTTTACCCTAACTCGAAGATATATAAAAAGTATTTACAGTTTCTTTTTAATTAAATATCTTTTATTTACAGTGCACTTCAGTAATTTGTTGGGTTATTGTTTATGTGGAAATAATGATGGGTTAAGCTCGGTGAATCGAGCATATTCATACTCTGTTGGTTTATTTCCTGCGCGTTATAGCAAATGAGTTTTACCGTGTAATATTATTTAATTATTACCTGCTAGGGTTTATGTGCATTGTTTTTATATTAGTATTCTTTATTATAATAAAATCTGTAAATGTTGTTATATAGATTTAATCTTTGGAATATAAGTAATTTAATGTTCTTTGCAGTATATTTGTGTAACTGATAGTTACATCTTTTAAGGTAAATAATTTATATTTAATTAATATTTATTATATTGAGATATGTGTGTTGTTTTTAACTACAAAAAATACTATTTTATAATTATACACATTATCTAGGTATTTATTTTATTTATAGATATAAAATAAGAAAGTGTTTTGTCATTTTAATTCTTATACCATCTGTACTAAATATTTTAAAAGAGGTCCCTTCAGTATTCTGTATTATTCTATTTAGGTTATAATATTAGTATTTATAATATAAAAGAAAGAATAATACTCTCTATGTACTGACCTGTAAACTATATGATAGTATTTGTTTAAGTTTCTAGAAGATAAGTTAGTAACTATAATTGAGTTCAGTTAGATAAAATGAAGAAGTTATTTATTTTATAGTGTAATTAAAAAAAATATTACGCCTATTAGTTTTATCTTTAGAAATAAATCTAAAAGTGGTCTATCCTCACTCACAGTTCGAATATTATAAAAGAAGAATACATTAATTATTTATTCTATACATAAAAGAAATAACCTGTAAAGATGAATGGCATTCTAAAAATAACTTGACACTACATAATTTAAATTTTATAAATTCTCTGTCTTTGTTTCAAAATAAAATAGTAAAGCTACTGAAATGAAAGTTGTATAAAGAACTATTTATTTATGGAGACCTACTTCTGTTAGTACTAGAGAAATATAGCTTCTTTCCTTGTTCTAAAATCTGACATTCATAACTTAAGTCTAACCCTAACTCTACTTCATGTACAAAATGCTATTTATTTTGATAACAAAATAAAAGTAAACATTCTTTCAAACAAGCTAACATCTTATTCTATAATTGCATCATACTTTCTTTATATAAATTCACCACCTGTGCCGGAGTACGATCTGGATTACTCCAAATTGGGAAAAACATAGGTAGGGTTGTTTCTCATTAAGCATAATTTCATTGCTAAACAATCTTCTATATACAATCCTCTAAGTTTTTACATCTCAAACTGCAAATGCATCATTCAATCACACACAGGTAATAAAAACAGAAAATAATAGATAGCAGAACCGGTTCTTAAGCTTGGACGACAACAACAATGGGAGGTCGTTCCTCCCTACCAACTCCTGGAGAGCGCTCAAACAACGACTCCTCAGGACCCCCGAGCTTGCTCTAGTCTCCCTGGCTGGAACTAGGTGCAACAAATAATAAAGTACTAGTCCTGAGACTCAATACCAGTCCTGAACTTATCAGTCAATTTCTCTCAGCTAGCAAGCTGTATCAGACCAAGTTACTGCAGTTTTCCTCTCAAAACACCTTCCTTACAGTTTTCCCTTTTCCCCAATGAATTCCTTGAAGTGCATTCCTCCTGAATGATTCTTCTCCTGGAAAATATCTGAGCAACCTCAGCTCTCTACATTGGGTACTTTTAAAAGATTGCCTAGGTCTTTTTGGGTTAGTTGTCATTAATTGAGCCACCTGCTCTGATCCCACTTTCTTGGGGGATCATGACCCCAATTGTAGGGAAGTTTCCACCTGCAACATAGGAAGTGTTTGAGGATGCTGCCACTTGTCTTTTTCTCTCCACCTAGTTCCATCCACCAGTTTGACCAGTAACACTCTTATTAACAGCTCTCCCAAGCTGTTGTCTCCACTTTTTATTTATTAATAATAAAATATTCAGAATTACATTCCACATCTTTTGACTCTGCTGAGTCATTAGTTTCTACTTAGCATTAAACTTAACATAATGTATTAGGAATCAAATTAAAACAAATAACATTATTTTACAAAATTGGGGTATGTGACAGAGTGGATGCTAGTTCTTGGAGATCCTGTAGAGTGGATGCTTGGTTGCTCTATAGGTTCCAATTATTTAGGTTCCTCATTAAATAATTACTTGATATGTTGGCTTCTTGGAGTCATGTGTTATTTTTGGGTAGTTCTTTCCAGTCTTCATTTTGTTCCTTTCTTTCCTCTAATTTATGTCATATTATATGCTTGATAATTGATATATTTACATATGTGTTGGACTAGTGTCAACATGCCATGGTAGGGTTTTTTTGGGGGTGTCCTTCCCCTTTCGCTTGCATCTATAATTTATGAAGATGTGTTAATTCTTCTAGCATAGGGAAGTATTCCTATACATTCAAGATCCATTGAGCAATTTTCATATAATTTCATCAACTGACAGGGTTTGAGCCACATTTAATTGAGTTTCTCCACCTTATCCTTTTTTTGTTGTTTTATAGAAAGACTAGTTGTCTTTCTTCAAACTCTTGTTTCTTTAGTGTTCTCACATTATCTCTTCATTCTTACCTTTGCCATGATTTGGTGGATCATTTACCATAACCTATATTCATCTAGTTTTTCTAGCTCCTCTAACCTATACTTAATGTATTTATGTTTTGCTCATTGTTCCTTTACTACAATACATAGTGACGACTTACCAGCTAGTATTTTTTTCTTCCCATGACTCTAGTCAAGGCCTTGAGACCCATCCCACTGTGCAAAAAATATTTAATTTCTACATATCCAACTTGTATGTGAAAGATCCACTTCAACAAATATTTGTTATGGTTGATGGAATTAATCATGACATATTAACTCAAGAATATTATGTTGGGGACTAATTCCCTTAATTTCTTCCCCAACCATGATCCAAGACCCATCCCTATTGTACTAAACCACAAATTGGCACCCATATCGCATTTAGAGAATAATGCCCTGCTATACAATACATGTTTGTGATTTGATTGCTTGTTCTTGGTTCTTTGTACCTAAATTTTTCATGTAAATTCTAAGGGCCTTATTATCCACCCATCCCCATTATTAAGGCCTTAAGACCCATCCCTACTATCCTATGAATTATAGGAGAAACCACACACCACTTGGAAATCAAATATCCCCTTCAAAGGGCCTAAGTGATGGTTTAAATCCATGATAATTATGAAATTGATTAGGATACCCCAAGATGTCCAAGAAAAACATTGGAATATTCTATGAAGTGTTGGGTTATGCACTACATAGTAGCACTGAAGAGGTTAAAACATCCACTCTACACGATATCCAAGAACTGACATCATTATTTGTCCATTACTGTAAAGGCGATGTACTATAAGATTTTCCTAGACTTGTTGATTTCATCGTGAATTTGAACGTAAATGATAAACAAAGAGGAGCACTAAGAAAGCTACAACTCTTTGTAGGAAATCGAATGAGTAGAGATATAATGTCTGTAGCAGTGTGCATACATCCTTCACTTGAATGATGTTAGTTCTTGGAGATCCTGTAGAGTTGATACTTGGTTGCTCTATCGGTTCTTTGGGTCTTATGGTTTATGCTTTGGGTCTTGAACCAAGTACTAGGTATTTTGATGTCCTCCATTTTTTATTTGAACATTTTATGTCAATTTTCACCGTGTCTGATGTTTTTTTGCCCCTCTTACATTTAATATGCCCAAAATGCTTTTTTAGGTCTGAATTTAACCCAGGATTACCCAGAATTGAGGATTTAGGGATACTTATTGTTAATTTATGGTTGAGGTTTCCTTATAATGGTTTCTCAATGCTCTATGAAGGTTAAATAAGGAAAAGAATTGGATTAAATACACATAAAAATATTTAACCATGCCCAAATGTGCTTGTAAATAGCCTCGATTTGCTTCTTACACCAATTAGGATGCCCATTGTTGTTCTTCTAATTGACATAACTTTTCAAAATTTGGGTTATAACATTGATTGAAACTTAGAATAGTCCCAAGGCTATGCACAGGTCACCTAGATTTTAAAAAAATGTTGCCTCATGCTTTGTATGGAGGTGAAAAATCCACCAAGATGCTTCAACATGTATGAATATCTCTTCATTTATCAGCTCCAACCCCGGGAAAAAATTATGTGATATGTGTAACATAGGCCTTTTTCTTCATGAATATCCAATGTTCCAATTCCTTATCAAGTTATCCCTTCTAATCATTTGGTTCCAATAACATGAATCAAGGACTAATTGTCTTTTATTATTGGACTACCAACTACAAATGATGGTATGAACTAAAAGAGTGCCTTCAGCCTTAATCCCATAATTTCATAAAAACCCTTATCAAATTAACAAAAAACATGTATCCTGGCAGTAGCAGGTAACAATTCAACACCAGGAAAGGGAGCATGCCATTTTTGTTTATGTTCCTGATTCTCATGCATTTCCTGCCTAGATCAACAATGAGAGTGTCCCTATTTGATCAGGATTAAGCTGAGCAATTGGGGAAGTTAGTTACAGGGGTATTCCTATTCATAGTGCACAGTGGATGACCTCAATAGTGTATAAGCTGCATCATATGGCTCATTTCCATCTCCACCTTTTGGGCCTGAACCTGAATTTATAAGTGGAGATTAAGAAGTCATGTTTTTTTTCCCTATTTTTATTTCTTTATTTTATTTTAATAAATGCATCTTAAATAATCTTAGTGTTCAAAAAAGACCACTTCAATCTAGATAAATGAATGGGATAGGTTGCAATTATGGGTTCAAGACCTTTTTCATCTTCACAACAGAGGGACTGTTCCACAAATTTTCGTCTCATTCTTGTCATTAGTGACCAATAAGAAGAGAAGAAAACTTGACATAAGGTAGGCATGTCTTAACTCCCATTATAAGGAAGATGACCCAATTATAAGGAGTGCAAAAAATAAATGAAGACAAACATCCTATTATCCAATATACTAACTCCAAATTTATCCCAATCAGATTAGCATTAAGCTCATATATTTCAAACTTACCTTACCATATCCTTTAGACAAATCTAGCTTGAGAACCATAGTTGATATTTTGTTTCATTTTATTGAGTGTGAACCCTCATGAACCACCCTAATCACATCATGGATCTGCATAACTAGAAATTCTATAATTCTTTCATCACTCTCAGCTTGTATTCCTTCATTAAATCATATAAAAAGTTAAAACCCAAATAATTGTTACCGTGCAACCATTAGGAAATGGATTTTTTGAGTTCTAAAAGGACTTTCTCACTGCTTTGATCTCTTCTTTTGATATGTGTTATCCCCCTATTTGCATCAGGTGTTTAGTTGACAATTATGAGTTAGCCTAGGTAGAATAGAGACATTCTGGGCAATATTTGTTGGTGAAAAGGGATGTAAATGTCCCCTTCTCCTAAATCTAGGCCCTATAAGTATTCATTTTCAGTTTTTGGCACAATTAAGGACTTTCCATGTCCTCCTGCAACATAGAACATGCCTTAAGAAGTTATGGGTGTGAATCTAGCTAGACAAGAGTAGCAGTATGAATTTTTGGGCTCTTTTCCTCATTATATAAGGTGTAACAAGATCTAAAGGGAAAATGTGGGTTATATTGGAGGACATATTTATGCATAAATGTTGATGTAATTGTAACTTCGGAATGTATTCACTTGTATTTCTTATGTATTGTAACTCGATGTGTATTTCGGGATGTATTGTAATGTATCTGAGTCATGTCATACCCCGATGTTTATTTTAGGAAGTTTCTATAATTAGAAATTCATGTCAAGTAATTGTGGGTAACCCTCCTATTGGTCAAGGGTTAAAGTCCCCATAGTTATGGGGCCCTTGGGTTATTAGAATATCCTAGTGAATTCGACCCTAGGTGAGTCACTGTAAGTCAGGGAAATAGTCCCCACCATTGTGTTAAGGATAAACCTCCTTGTTGGTCGGAGGAGGAAAAGTCCCCACAAGTTGTGGGGCACTAGGGTTATTAGACACTCCTATAGATGTCGGCTCTAGTAAGTAACTGTTAAGTGAGGCCGACATGATAGAGTGGGTTCCAAGTGAACGGAAGAATATAAATAGAGATTGAGTCTCTCTATTTAGGACACACACACTCACTCATTGGGGCGCATGAGTGAGAGAGGAGAAGCTCTCTCAGTGTGAGAGAGAGAGATTGCTGTTGTCGGGAGATCATCTTGTTGTTTTTGGGTTTTACCTTTTTGGTGTTGATTCTATCTCTGAGGAAGTTGCGGGGTTTTCTCCTTTATGGTTTCCCCGAGGAAAATTATTTGTGTCTCTTGTCTCTTGTGTTGTGTTTATGTTTTATTGTTGTGCATGTTATTCTCTCAGTTAAAGATCCTAAGATCATAATGCTAGCTTATATGATAAAAATCTAACATGGTATCAGAGATAACCTGAGAAGAAGACATTATGTAGCTGCAAAATCTAGGGCTTCTTACTTTTTGGGTCTTTCTCCACAATCCATCAACAAAAGTATGCTAGGATGACTCTCCATTGAAGGGCACATCTTTCTATCGAAGCGAAATTTGATTCCGAGCATTTTTAGTTTTTCGATGCGGAAATTAGGGATTTCTACAAAAGAGGAATTTTTGAGTGAGCCCAACATAGGATTTTCCTCCTCATCAAAATCAAATTTTAGAGACCTGGATCAAGAAATTTGGTTGGGTGAAACTCCAGGAAATTCAAACCCTAGTTTGACCCCAAGCTAGAAAAACCCTAAATACTAAAACTACTAAGTTTTGGTACATTCGCTATATCTTGAGATTGGAGAAGGATCAAGAGCTGAAAATTTTAGAGGTCGAATATAACATCCTTATTTACATTGTTTCCAAGCATCAGCCTCATATTCACTATATTCTAGGATACATGATCCCTCCAAGTTAGGGTTCCAACCTCTTCCATAATTCATCCCTAAATAGGACACCTGGGGAGAATTTATATATCTTGGGCTACAGAGGTCCAAATGGAGTTCCTGAAGATTTTCCAAAGAGTGCACGGACTGTATGTTCCGTGGTCCAAATTTCATACCCAGAAGATGAAACAAGGACACGTGGCAGTCCGTACAACTTCATTGTTCTGAACAGTCCTGTAACAGGTCACCTTGGGAAAATGATTATAAATCCAAAATGGTGAAACCAATTCTGCTGAAACCTATGGTGTTGGCTTAGGGACATGCGAGGTTACTAGAGTGATAAATTTCATACATAGGGGAGCATTAATTTCATATATATCATAGAAATAGTGACAAGCATTTCTGTAGAAGAAATTGGAAAACTAGGGCTTTCTATTCCGGGAGCTTCCCTCCACTGTTTTCAGAAAAGGAGTAAATTAGACAGCTCCATTTGAAGAGATCTATATTTATATCCAATCAGCTCTTGAATATTCCAAGTTTTTAAAATTAGGGTTTCTATGACAAACCCTAGATCAGCCAGCTCCGAAACCAGGACGGACACCTCAAAACGGTAAGATCTAATCTTTTTGTATTTCCATTTGAGGTTCTCATTTCAATGTGATCTATCACATCATCTTGATGATAAGCTTGGTGAAGTTGACAACTTCCAAGTATGGAAGTATATGATCTCTCTGAAGAAAATGAATTGGAAACCTACATGAGTAGAGAGGTTCCAGTTCTCAGAGGGAGATGAGGTTAGAATCCTTACACAAGAAGAACTTGGTTAAGGCCAAGAAGATCATTGTTAATCAACTTGTACCACAAGTGTCTTCCCTAAAGACATTGAAGATGTTTGATTCCTTGACCAAGATATTTGAAGGGAAGAACGTACATTAGAAGATGACCTTAAGAAACCAGTTGAAGAATGTGAATATCCAGAATGCAGAGACCATGCAGTCATAAGGGTCTCTCAAATCAAAGAACAACTTGAAGTGATAAAAGAAGAAGTGAAGAATGCAGAAGTGGTGATGGCCACCTTGAATGGCCTCCCAGGATCATGGGATTCATTCATTCAAGGAATGTGTGCTAGAAGGAAGTGATTACTTTCAGCAAACTACGAGAAGAAGAAGAAGCTCGACTCATAAGAAGAGAAGAGAAGATGGGAGAAACTGAAGATCAAGCTCTTACCATCCAAAGAAGATCCCTCAAGCAATGAGGAATATGAAGATATGCAATCTTGAAGAACCTCTTATCCATCTTAGCTTTTGGATAAGAAATGATGCTATTATGAATGAAGAAGATGATGAAGCTGAAGGCTCAAGAAGGAGTCTACCCACGAAACAAATAAAGATAAGTATTCAATTGTCATTTCATGATATTGTTTTGTTATGCATTTGTTTATATTCAGTTGATGTATTATGCATGATAGGATGTTTGCATTAATGATAGTATACTACTAATATGAATGTGATGGGTAAGTAGCTCATGGTGATATACAAATCTCCATTGCTACTTATCTAGAATGAAACCTCTTTGCTAACATATTGGATTAGTGCACAATATCAATGTTGTCCTGGTAGAGATGGAAGGCATATAGAAAGTTTCAGTGAGATATGGATGAATGTTGTATTGGCTAAAGATGATCACATATTTATGCATAAGAATTTTCCAATATGAATATTCCTTATGAAATTTTTCTAACCATACAAATGCATTTGACTTGTAGGAAAGACCGCATACATAATCGCCTGCGAGCAAAGAAGGATAAGACTTGTTCCGAAGAACAAGTGATGACATTTCAAAATGAAGAATAATATGATGAATACAGTGACATCATTGACGCAGAACCTTCTAGCCATGAAGAAGTAACCAAGAAGAAATGGAAGACCAATTCAAGAAGAATGATGTCTAGGATGCAATATCAATATGTGAAGGGAAGTTCGTAGCTCCATCATGTAGTATATGGAAACATCGTGGGATACAAAGCAAGATTCGTAGCACGAGGCTTCTCATGAAAAGAAGGCATAGACTATGAAGAGACATTTGCAGTCAGTAAGAATTGAAACACATATATGATGAGCTTGATGAAGATCTTAACCTTTGCTACAAGGTTGAAGATACAAGTCTATACACTAGATGGTCACATATAATATTAGTAGCATAGGAAGCTACTTGTCACTCCGGTATAGAATGTTCAGTGCATAGAGTGCGGAAGACAGAGGAAGTATGACGCTCCGCTTTAGAGGGAGTGATTGCACAAGATCTAAGGTTCGACATGGTATGACAGGATGGATAGATTACTGATGACTCTAGGCTTTACTGAGAGTAAAGAAGATTCCAACCTTTGCTTCAAGGTTGAAGGCAGAAGACCAGTGATGCTCCTGTTATGTGTCAATGCACTATTTTCTAGGCATGGAGGTGTGGACAAGGGAAGTATGCAGTAGAGATCCTGAATAGGTTCAGGATGATGGACTACATGACCACACCTATGGCATCGAACCTGAAGCTATTGATTGTTGCTTCATCAGATACGGTCGATGCTATGATGTATCGTCAGATGATTGGGTCCTTGATGTACCTAACAAATACGAGACCAGATATTTGCTTTGCTGTGAACACCTTGAGCCAGTTCTTGACAGATCCGAGAAATGTTCACTTGATTGCTACAAATCATATTCTGAGGTACCTGAGGGATACAGTTGATTATGGGATCAAGTACGATGCGAATCAGAAGATTAATCTGGAGGGTTATGTTGATTCATACTGGGCAGGCAGTGCCACTAATAGGAAGAGCACTTCAGGGTGTTGCTTCAGTATAGGACCAGGTGTGATCTCTTGGTATAGCAGGAAGCAATCCTGTGTGGCACTGAGTATAGCTGAAGAAAAGTATGTCGCAGCTTGTTTAGGTAGTTGTGAGGCAGTATGGCTATGGAAGCTACTGTCCAATTTATTTTATCTCCAAATGGATGCTACTTGTATACATTGTGACAACCAGAGTTGCATGAAGTTGTCAGAGAATCCAGTGTTCCATGACAAGTTGAAGCATATCGAGATCAAGTATCACTATATCAGGGATATGGTGCAGAGGGGAGCAGTGAAGCTCCAGTATGTTTTGATGGAGGAACAAATAGCTGATGTATTGACAAAGCCATTGGCTAGGGTGAAGTTTGAGTACTTCAGGGAGAAGCTTGGTGTTCTCCAGATAGAGGTTTCCTCCAAGGTAAAGTGATGATTTCCATAGCCATTATGACATGGTGAGAGGATTTGTTCCTTCCATGGTCATATGTAAGGGATGAGCCATTCTTTCATGGTGAGAGGATTGGTTCCTTCCATGTCAGATATGAGTGCTAAGATCCATAGCTATTCTGACGAGCAGGTCAAATATAAGGGCTGAGCCATTCTGTCATGGTGAGAGGATTGCTTCCTTCCATGTTAGATATGAGTGCTGGCCATTCTGTCGAGTAGGACAGATGTAAGGGAAATTTCCATTCTTTGAATGGAGCTACCTGGTGAGGTACCAGGAAAACTCAGTCTAGGACTGAGAAACCATTCTAATGTGATAGAGGGATGTGTTCCCACTTGATCAGATGTAAGGGCTGAACCATTCTGTCATGGCTAATGGATTAAGTTCCTTCCATGTCAGATGTGAGTGTTGGCCATTCCGATGAGCAGGTCGGATGTAAGGGCAACTGCCATTCTCTAGGAGAATGGAGGCACCTAGTCAGTTACCAGGTAGCTCAGTCGAGGAGGACTGGGAGCCATTCTGATATGATTGTAGGATTGGTTCCTACAAGATCAAATGTGACTGCAGAGCCCTTCCATCATTGTGAGCAGGATGTGTTCCTGCATGGATGGATGTAAGTGCAGAGCCCTTCCATCATTGTGAGCAGGATGTGTTCCCGCTTGGATGGATGTAAGTGCAGAGCCTTTTCATCATTGTGAGCAGGATGTGTTCCAACCTAGATGAGAGTCTTTCATCATTATGAGCAGGATGTGGTTCTGTCCTGGGTGGAAGAACAGAGTTCTTCCATCATTATGAGCAGGATGTGATTCTGGCTTGGATGAAAGTTAAGAAATCTTCCATCATTGTGAGCAGGATGTGTTTCGGCCTAGATGGAAGTGCAGAACTCTTCCATCATTGTGAGCAGGATGTGTTCCAGCCTGGATGGATGTGAGTACTGTGCCTTTCTGATGAGTAGGTCAGATATAAGTGCTGAAGAAGACCTACATGGGGGATAGGCCTACAACCAGCATGAAAAAGGGATGGCTCTATAGAACTTCCTGTGATGGGAAGAATCATGAGATAGCACCAGTGATGATCCAGATCAAGTGATGATTCAAATCTAGTTATGATGACTCTGAGAGATCCAGATCGAATGATGATCCAGATCTAGTAGTGATGATCCAGTTCCAGCAGTGATGATCTAGATCGAGTGATGATCCAAATTCGATGATGATGTCCAGTGATGATCTAGATCCAGTGATGATGATCCAGAAGTGATGATCCATATTGAGTGATGATCTAGATCCAGTGATGATGATCCAAATCGAGTGATGATCCAAATCCAGTGATGATGATCCAGATCCAATGATGATCTAGATTCAGTGATGATGATCCAGATCCAAATGAAGATGAATTACAGATGAAGATGACTTTGAAGATGACGAAGACCTGACGATGACCCAGATGATACAGAGAAGAAGACTTGTGCTGATAAATTGTGTCGAGAGAATACCTTCCTAGTTAAGAGGGAGTGTTGATGTAATTGTAACTTTAGAATGTATTCACTTGTATTTATTATGTATTGTAACCCGATGTTTATTTCAGGATGTATTGTAATGTATTTGAGTCATGTCATACCCTGATGTTTATTCCAGGAAGTTTCTATAATGAGAAATTCATGTCAAGTCATTGTGGGTAACCCTCCTATTGGTCAAGGGTTAAATTCCCCATAGTTATGGGGCCCTTGGGTTATTAGACTATCCTAGTGAATTTGACCCTAGGTGAGTCATTGTAAGTCGGGGCAATAGTCCCCACCATTGTGTTAAGGATAAACCTCCTTGTTGGTCGGAGGAGGCAAAGCCCCCACAAGTTGTGGGGTACTAGGGTTATTAGACACTCCTAGAGATGTCGACTCTAGTAAGTAATTGTTAAGTGAGGCCAACATGATAGAGTGGGTTCCAAGTGAACGAAAGAATATAAATAGAGAGTGAGTCTCTCTATTTAGGAAACACACACTCACTCATTGGGGCGCATGAGTGAGAGAGGAGAAGCTCTCTCAGCGTGAGAGAGAGAGATTGTTGTGTCCGGAGATCATCTTCTTGTTTTGGGGTTTTACCTTTTTGGTGCTGATTCTATCTCTGAGGAAGTTGCGGGGTTTTCTCCTTTATGGTTTCCTCAAGGAAAATTATTTGTGTCTCTTGTCTCTTGTGTTGTGCTTATGTTTTATTGCTGTGCATGTTATTCTCTCAGTTAAATATCCTAAGATCATAATGCTAGCTTATATGATAAAAATCTAACAATAAAAAGTATTTCTTGGTTTATTTGGGAATGTCATTGGTAAAACAATATTGAAACAACCATTTCATTGGTAAAGGAAACTGTAAGAGACCTAATTAGTCATGTTGGTATGGACATGTTGGTAAACCATTCACATATAAGATACACTATATCAATCAAACAATAATGCACAAATGGATATAAGCTTTACTCTATGTTTCATTCAAAATCCAACATTACATTTCAACAATGAAACCCATTGTCTCATTGTTCTTGTTAGTATTAAAAGAAGCTACTCCCTAGACCTTGTTACAAGGGTAAGGAGACGAGACAAAGAAATCGTCCGAAATACACGATAAGATGACCTTTGTGGTTTAGACAGTTGGTTAGCTTTAGAATTATTCCCTGGTGTGAGTGATATTTGATGTTTCCTTGCCCTTTTTACATCCCCTTGGTTTCATCAAATCATTGAGGAAGGCATGATATAGTTAATTTAAGAGCCTTTTGATTTGTGCGGAATAGTCCTTTTTGGTTCTTTCTACTATGGGATTTCCTTAGGGTTGAAAATTAGTATGGGAAAACAAGTTAGCATTGCCTTAGGGTATTAAACAAGCATCATCATGACAAGCTAAAAGGAACAAATCATCAAATATTACAGACTGATATAAATGTATTTAAAACATTCTTTTCATTCCTGAATGTGCCATGTAGCAGATCTGGAAATGTCTGCTCTTCACCACCATGGATTATATATATATATATATATAGTCTACTCTTCACCAACATGGATTATATATATATATATATATATATATATATGATTGTTGTAGGTTACCACTGGGAAATTTGCCTCTCAAGTGTTGGGTAATGCACTACAGAGTAGCACTGGAGAGGTTAAAACATCCACTCTACAGGATCTCCAAGAAATCAACATCATTATTTGTCCATTACTGTAAAGACGATGTACTAGAAGATTTTCCTGGACTTGTTGATTTCACCTTGAAGTTAAACGTAAATGATAAATAGAGAGGAGCACTAAGCAAGCTACAACACTTTGTAGGAAACCGAATGAGTAGAGATATAATGTTTGTAGCAGTCTTCATATATACTTCACTTGAATGATGTTATTATTTGGCGATCTTGTAGAGTGGATGTTTGGTTGCTCTATCAGTTGCTTCTTGGAATCTATAATAAACTTGGCCCAATATCCTTAGTCGACTGTGAGGTGCTTAGTTCACTGGAAATTGGGTTAGGTAATACTTGGCCATTAATGGAAAATCATTAATCTTATGGTTTATGCTTTGGGTCTTGAAGCAAGTACTAGGTATTTTTATGTCCTCCATTTTTTATTTGAACATTTCATGTCAATTTTCACCGCGTCTGATTTTTTTTTGCCCCTCTTACAATTAACACGATAAGATGACCTTTGTGGTTTAGACAGTTGGTTAGCTTTAGAATTATTCCCTGGTGTGAGTGATCTTTGATGTTTCCTTGCCCTTTTTCCATCCCCTTGGTTTCATCAAATCATTGAGGAAGGCATGATATAGTTAATTTAAGAGCCTTTTGATTTGTGCGGAATAGTCTTTTTTTGTTCTTTCTACTATGGTATTTCCTTAGGGTTGCCTTAGGGTTGAATATTAGTATGGGAAAACAAGTTAGCGTTGCCTTAGGGTTGAAAATTAATATGGGAAAACAAGCATCATCATGACAAGCTAAAAGGAATAAATCAGCAAATATTACAGACTGACATAAATATATTTAAAATACTCTTTTCATTCCTGAATGTGCCAAGTAGCAGATCTAGAAATGTCCACTCTTCACCACCATGGATTATATATATATGATTGTTGTAGGTTACCACTGGGAAATATGCCTCCAAGAATTCCTGTAGCATCCGGTCTTATTTCTTCCATTATTACGGTGGTACCTATTTGAAATCTCCCAACTCTATTATTGTGGTGGTACCTATTTGTGATATGAAGATACATAATAGATGGGCATAAAACTGTGTTTCTTAGAGCAGTATGAGTGAAAAATACAAGACTACAAATCAATGATAAGTTAGGGATAATCTTCATTATAAAAGGACCTTTGGGTAGGCAGAACAGGGCATCAATTCATCCTCCATTGGAGTCCTTCAACCATTCATCTCGCTCCCCTTCATTCGTAGGTCTCAAAATATTTACTTTGGGAACAAAGTACTTATACAGTTCGATCAAAGCCATCAGTTGTGCAAGATACTGAAAGTAAGGATATTGTTTCATGTTTCACTTTTGTTGTCAAAAGGAATACTGAAAGGTTAGGAAGTACCAAAGCTAGTCATTATGTGCACATGGACTTAATGTAGGGAGAGAAGTCATGTCTACTTTTTTGTTCTTTATTGGGAGCAATGGTGAAACCACAATAGTGGTTTATCGATGGATATTTAATAACCATGGGAAGATTCATGAGTTAGTCAGAAGACAGTCCAGTGTACTGTTGATTAAATCTGCAAATATTATTGTTGAAAAGGGGTTAGGCTAGTAATAAGAACACCTACATATCCAAATACACAACCACCATAATCACTCCAACATTCTACATGTCATCATACTTGCTATATGTGATGTATGTTTCAAACATATTTCCAGAGATGTGATAGCATTAGTGACCAAGCATAGTGCCTATCCATGATTGCCAAATCCTTTAGGAACACACATTTATAATACATTATATAAATATTTTTCAGCATATCATAGTGCCCATGTATAACATGATATTTTGTGATCCTACCCAATACATGTTAGGAAAAAGCAATGCAAGCAATAAGTGAGAATGGAGACTTGTATGTAACTAAAAGAGGGGAATACATAAGAATTTTTAGGGCATACATTAGAATTTTTTAGAATTGCCAGTGTACTGTTGTAGGATTGCCACTATGCAAATAAGGCATTGACTTGATAGTCAAAATCCCATTAGTATGATAAACTATGGGAGAGATCAGAAAAACATCTCTACACAAATATTAACCGATAAGTATGGTTTTGGTGTATCATTTGGATAATAACATCCTATAACAATAGTTGTTATTATGACTCTTAAAGGGTCCTAGATGAGATCTGGGCACTTTTAGGCCCTTGATATTTCAAGCTCAAGAAGCCATTAACAACAGGTATGTGCACCCTAGAAACGATGGAAAAGATCATAAAACATATTAGGTAAAATGGATAATCATCTACAACATCACAACATCATTCATGGGAAAACTAAAAACCACTTACAACCATCAAAAGTAAGGGTTACAACAACAACGAGTGTAGAGTAAGGAGAGAGGAGTGGCCAAGAAAATGAATAATCGGGCCAGTGTGGAGTGGATAAGTGACCTAGAAGTTTAGAATATGAGATTAACCAAGATCCCTTGAAAAAGGAACTCATGTCAAAGATGCTTTTTGAGGGAAGTGACCAACATGACAACTCTGTATCACTTCTATTGGAAGTAAATGCAGATGAATGCTAAGATATGTTATTTCAAGGAGATAGTCCATTAAAGGAGAACCTCCAAGCCCTGTACAAACATATAGTAGCATAAATTGTAGTGTTATATTTGCTGCATATGTATCATAACAGATCGTCTCGAGCTTGAAAACATTGAAAGGCCAAAGTCCAATGGGCACAAGCATACATATGAAGCTTGTGAATGGACAAAGGGAATTTGGAACTCCACTGAATTAAGTTTGTGTAGTGTTTGTTGTTATGGATTATAGAGACCTATGCATTGGCTCCTTGAATGCCATGAGGACCAAGAGCGTTAGACATAGACTCATTAAATCTGCAAATATTATTACTGAAAGGGGGTTAGGCCAGTAATAAGAACACCTGCATATCCAAATACACGACCACCATAATCATTACAACATTCTACATGTCATCATATAACCTACTATATTCCAAATACATGAAAGCAATGGTGACCAAGCATAGTGCCCATCCATGTATATTGCCAAATCCTTTAGGAACAAACGTTTATAATACATTATATAAATATTTGTGAGCATATCATAGTGCCCATGTATAACATGATATTTTTTGAGCCTACCCAATACATGTTGGGAAAAGGAAATGAAAGCAATAAGTGAGAATGGAGACTTGTATATAAATAAAAGAGGGGCATACATTAGAATTTTTAGGGCATACATTAGATTTTTTTAGAATTTCCAGTGTACTGTTGTACGATTTTCACTATGAAAATAAGGCATTGACTTGATAGTCACAATCCCATCAGTATGATAAATTATGGGAGAGATCATAAAAACATCCCTACAAAAATATTAACTGATAAGTATGGTTTTGGTGTATCATTTGGAGAATAACATCCTCTAACAATATTTGTTATTATGACTCTTAAAGGGTCCTACATGAGATCTGGGCACTTTTAGGCCCTTGAGCTTTCAAGCTTAAGAAGCCATAAACAAAAAGTATGTGAACCCTAACAATGATGGAAAAGATCATAAAACATATTACGTAAAATGGATAATCATCTACAACATCACAACATCATTCATGGGAAAACTAAAAACCACTTACAACCATCAAAAGTAAGGGTTACAACAGCAATGAGTGTAGAGTAAGGAGAGAGGAGTGGCCAAGAAAATGAATAATCGGGCCAATGTAGAGCGGAAAAGTGACCTAGAATTTTGGAAGAGGGGATTAACCAAGATTCCTTGAAAAAGGAACTCATGTCAAAGATGTTTTTTTATGGAAGTGACCAACATACCAACTCCGTATCACTTCTATCTGAAGTAAATGTAGATGAATGTGAAGATATGTTCTTTCAAGGAGATAGTCCATTAAAGGAGAACCTCTAGGCCCTGTATAGACATATATTGGCATAAATTGCAATGTTATATTTGTTGCATATGCATAATAGATCGTCTCAAGCTTGACAACGTTGAAAGGCCAAAGTCCAATGGGCACAAGCATACATATGAAGCTTGTGAATGGACAAATGGAATGATTTGGAACTCCTTTGAATTAAGTTTGTGTAGTGTTTGTTGTTATGGATTAAAGAGACCTATGCATTGGCTCCTTGAATGCAATGAGGACCAATAGCATTAGACATAGACTCATTAATTCTGCAAATATTATTGTTGAAAGGGGGTTATGCTAGTAATAAGAACACCTGCATATCCAAATACAGGACCACCATAATCGCTCCAACATTCTACATGTCATCATACTTGCTATATGTGATGTATGTTTCTAACATATTTCCAGAGATGTGAAAGAATTAGTGACTAATCATAGTTCCCAACCATGCATATTGCCAAATCCTTTAGGAACACACAATTATAATACATTATATAAATATTTGTGAGCATATCACAGTGCCCATGTATAACATGATATTTTGTGAGCCTACCCAATTCATGTTAGGAAAAGGCAATGCAAGCAATAAGTGAGAATGGGGACTTGTATGTAAATAAAAGAGGGGAATACATTAGAATTTTTAGGGCTACCAAATGCCCACAGCTATTAACCAAACTCATTCTTGACAAGCTTTTTGTTTAACAAGTTTTTTGCTTATAAGTCTTTCCAAGTTTTTTTGCTGGTATTTTGCTATGTTTATGCCAATTGTTTTTTGGCCATGGTGCAGGTAGAACCAAACAGGTATTTGTCAAACGTGTCTTCCTCCATCAAAGGGATTTTGGGAAGGCTAGAGGAAAGTGATACATCCAATAGGTCTACAAGGGCTAGATCAACTAGATGTCAGAAGATCAGAAGAAAATTCAATAAACGCATGAAATTTTTTCTCAAAGGAGGGGGGTCATGTTCCTATGATGATGAGACAGTGGGAGACATCGACTTGCCCTTAAGGAACAAACACCCAGTGAAACAATGGGTGCCTAGGGATCTTCCTCAAGTAAAAATTGATTTTTGTGTGAATGATAGGATATATAGAATTGCACTATCGTCATTGCATGGATTGGGGTTGTTTTGTATGGATGACATACATGTTGGATATGGTAGATGTATAGAATTGATGGAGTATGTTGGACCCTGTTACAACTATAGTGATTGGATGCACCTAGTCCAATATACATGAAGTATGCATAGATATGGGTTGTCAGCGAATTATATACAACTAAAAGACAAAGCTCAAAATAAAGGAGCAACGTTGTACATGGATGAAAGACCAAAAACAACTAGTAATATTGCAGGGTTTATAAACAGTACACAACCGGGGTCTACACTAAAGAAACCCAACTGCATATTCGAGTCACGTGAAGGAAACCGTGTATTTGTATATGCAATTAAATCAATGGTTTTTGGTGAAGAACTGCTTATTGATTATAATTTAAATCGTGTAGATACAAACACGGTTAGTATGGTTGTGGTACAACAAACTATTTAACCAACCTTTTATTAATTATTTTAACATCTATAGGATTTTTTCGTTAGCATATAATTGTAATTTTCTACTTTTCATGTTTCCTTAGGTAACTTTTAGTATGTTTTAGATGCAGGGTTCTCTCAGGGGCACCTCCCTCTCCGTAGATGTTTGTCGACCTGACTCAAGGCAGCAGAAATACATAGATATTGCAAATGTAATAAATTTAGGATGGACATACATATATATTGTTATGTATTTTCATTAGTATATTAGGTTCGATTATATAATCTTATCTATTTTCTATGCAGAGTGTTGATTAGGGAATCCAACCGGCTATTGATCAGCCGACTACGGCATCGGAGAAACAACCAAACATGAATGTAATTCTCCATTTCAAATACTTCAAAATCGTAAACATGATGGTAATGTTGTCTACCATTTTTGCATATTGACCGGGGAAAGTCCCCAGCTGTTGATCAAACGATTGGAGCCTCAAGGAAACCAGTAAACCTAAATGTAATTCCACATTCTAAATACTTCAAAAATTTACGCATATCAAACATGTAGCATAGTGTTTATTTTTGTTCTGTATTTGTTAGCTTTTACATATTGTGTTCATTTTGATAATGTTCTCTACTTTTTTTGTAGGTGGCTGATCGAGGTAAGTCCCCATCTGTTGATTAGACCACACCCTCGTATAGGCGTCAGGTAATCCTAGATGCAATACTATGACTCTATCATGATAGAAAATTTTTGTTAATATAATTGTTTGCGCACACTATTACTTCAAAGACTAAGAAATTTTTTATATATTTCAATTATAGACATGGGATTTGGTTTATGAAACAACGTCTCAAAACTCTTTATAGAATGAGGTCTCCTGGTTGATGAGAGATAGTGAAATTAGAGAGTCTGTAGACCCGTTGAGGGTGCTACAAAAGACCAGAGAGAAAAAAAATGAGGAACTAATTCGTCTGAAATTGGCAGTTCCACAGATAGAAGGGATCGAACAAAGGATTCAATTGTTGTTACAGAAACGTAAACAAGCGGACGTAAGTTCTCGAATAACAATGTAAATTCATTTATAAAAACTTTATAATATTTGATTTTATATGCTATTGAACTTATAATACAATGGTTTGAATTTACAACGCGCTATGAATATTATCAGTGGTGGTCAAGGAAATGTTGGTCCCAGTGACCAAACCACTCCATGTACACCACATACTGCTCCCATATTGTCCACTGAACAGTCGACAACACACTCTGCGACACCCCCAAGGGCAGCAAAGGGTGCAGCCGATGTTGCCCCACCCACAACAGATGATGCAAAAGAAGGGGTGGATGCAGAATTAGATAGAGATGTGGAAGCATTTCCTGGATCTTCTCGTGTCACTAGCACTGGCTCAATAGTGTGTACATTTTTTGTGAATGAAGAACTGGTTCCAATAAAGATAGAGAGGATTCCAGGTCATTATAGATTGTTCAATTTATTTTTTATAATTTGTGTCTAATATACCGATAATATTGTTTAATGTTGACTAATGATGGCATTAATGTTTTGCAGGAAATGATATATTTTATAAACATATGAATGATTTGGCCTTGGAGATCTTCGGGCCCACCATCTGCACAATGTGGAACAAGCAGCCAAAATCTTTGAAGGATGAACTGACTAATCAGTTGGTTAGTCTATCTGGAAAAGATACATTCGATACATCGAAGGTCCTACAGAAGGCTGGAAAACATCTGAAGATTGTCAGAGACCATTATAGGGTTCACCTAGAAAATAACCCTAGGTATGAGCACCCTCCAATGATTCCAATGGAAGATGGAAAAGGGAAGGGCCTGAGAAAATCAGGAAAGATACCACCACCTGGAATAGGGAGGTATGCAATACATTCCAAAATGTAGTGGTAAGCCTTATTATTACTAGTTTTTATATCAATATTGGTACATCAACTAGTGTATTTAAAAACTTAATTAGGCTCTTGGACACATCTAAGGCCACCAAGGAAAGAATTGAAAAAATTGGCCAACACAAGCTTGGGCCTGGTGGTTACTCCAACTTGGCGGCCCGATATGTAAGTATCGCAAAACCTGAATCCGCATCCAAATATCATACAGATTATTATTTTTGTTTTGTTTTGGAAAAAAATGTAAAATTACTGACATCATGCAAATATGAAGGTCGGCTGGTTGAAAGAATTGCCCAGTGCGGATTACATGAAGCTTGGCTTCGAACAAGGCTTTGACACCATTGTTGAACATCGGAGAAGCTTGTCTGGGCATACTGCACGATCTTCTGGTGTGCAGGTATGTAAAAAATGTATAGTTTAATGATAATTTATTAATGCTCATGCAATTTATTCCTTATAAATAAATTGACATAAATTATTTATTCCTTTTTGTGCAGGAAAGTAATGATCCCATTCATGTCGAGGATGTACATGACCAACCAAATGAAGATCATGCTTCGATTTCTGGTAATGAATTTATTAATGTGATACTATTTTTTATAGACCATTGTAGATGATGAACATTAATTCTAATTCTACACAATTCAACTGCAGAGCATGTAGATGCAGATAACACTGAATAGGTTGGTCCTGTACAAGATAATGTTGAACATGTTGATGTGCCTATGGAAGGTAAAAACACACATTGGTAATGTTTTTTTAAATGAATTACTCATATTTATCAAAATATAAATATATTAATGAAATATTTTGACATTATTGTAGAAATTCATCGCCCCTCTCCTGAAGTTCAACCTTGCGAGCAGACTAGTAGGGAGACTGATGATCAGATTCCAGAAGATGTGACTCTAACTAAATATTTAAAGAGAAGAAAAGTAAAAAAGAAGTGACTAAACAAATTTTGAGTAATTCTTATTTATAAAAAAAAACATTTCATGATTTTTTCCTTTGTTTCATGAATGAATGTTTAAATGAATGCTTTAATGAATGGTTTACTGATTTTTTTTTTTCTGCCATTGACTAAATGAATGGTTTTTTCAGCTGTTGAATGATTGAATGGTTTAATGAATGATTTAAAGAATGATTTAATGAAATCATCTTTCAAATATTGAATGAAATAATTTGCAGTAGATGCATTGTCATTTGCATTGTAAATGCATTCTTATTTGGATTGTGAAATAATGAAATAAATTGTTATTTGCTAGTAGATGCATTGGGTTTGTGGAATTGAGAGTGATGTGAGGGGGGGTGGGGGAGGGGCCATAAGAGATTCCACCTTCATGTGGTTGGTCCTGTTTAGTAGAGAATATTAAATTGTTCTCAAAATAGAGAGGATCTCAATGAATGGTAAGGAAGAATACATAAAAATACATCTATTTCTATAATTTTAGTGTATAGTTTTCACTATTGCTATTTGACTCCTCCATTGGAACTTGTTACAAATAGCGTTGAGAAACATTTCCATAGTTAAGAGGTAAGAAATGGAATTTTGATTAGATCGATGGCCTTATATACATAGTATTTTTGGTTATCCATGTTTTATCAGGTGATCTGTTCTCATCAATTAATTTACTTGAATAGTTGAATAGTATTGTAATTTACATTGTAATAGAATTGTATTTATTTAGATTGGTTTTGTTATTTTCATAAACAAACATAAATTTATTTGATGGGCCCTAACATGAAACTATTGCAACATGACAAAATATGAAGTATGTTGAATGATGTTTTGAAAGGTAAAGCATAAGAAGACATTGTGAAGATCCACAAATCAAGGTATAATTATGTTTTCTTTTGTTTGATTGAGATGTGTATTGGGTATTTATGCATGCACACACACATACATTTAGTTGATGCTGATGATTACCATAAATTGAGGTGAAATTTGTTCTATCTGATCTAAACAATTACCTTAAATAGTTTGATTTATCATGATAACTGGCTCCTTGGCAATACTTTACCAATTCCATATAGCTAGGACAACAAAATTAAATGTAGGCATTTCATTACAAGAAATATGATAGTTATTTGAGTTTGATGGGAATATGAAAGGTCAAAAGACAGAAAAAGATAGATAGACTTGTGAGGAAAATGGAATCTGAAGCGTTGTTTCCCTATTATTCCGCATGAGTATATTGTTATCTGCCCAAGTTTATCTTTCTCTAGTAGTTTTGTAATTTGTTTCTTAATCTCATATCTTGTTCAACTTTCATGTTTGATTGTGCAGTGGAAAACCTATGTTTATATTTGTGCTTATCCCTGTAGGTTGTGAGTTGGGCATGGTGCACATTGGTATTTTCAGTTTCCGTTGTAACTTTTCCCCCCAACATAACTGTGCAATTTATTACTCATAATTGCTAATTTGTTACAAAGTCTTCTTTATGCAAATATTTTATTAGGAATTTATATCTTTCTTTATTGCTTCCAATTTATCACCGAGTTTAAAGTGGTCACTTAGAGCAAACATCTCAACTATGGAATGCAAAAAAGAATAATTGCATTGATAATTATGGTAACAAAGTATTGAGATCTGCTTGAAAAAATAAAGATCTATTTGATACTTTATTTCTGGAAGGCATTGTTTGAATGCTTAAGTTATAAAAACTGTTTATTTTTGTTGTTTTCAGGAAATATTCCAGAGGTATCGACGGCCAGAAACAGAGTATCAGTCATTTTCACTAATTTACAATGATAGATCACTATATTTGGTATGACATCTTTTCGCTAAAGGCAACAGTTTCACATTTGTTGGAAATAGTTTTGAGGTTCTTTCCCAAGGAAAAAATGTTTTTATTGAATAAATCCCATTTGCATCCATGGCTTTTAGTGGTGTTGATCCTAATCACTTCAAGGGTAAACATCAATATGCTCCTGTTACTCGAAAGGGTTACTGGAAGGTATGTAATAGAATCATGTTAGTTTTCCAGGTTTAAGATTGACTGTATTTAAGGATAAACACATGCATACCATGTTCTTTGTATGAGTCATAGTTACTAGTAGATATGTCATGGGATTATTATACTCTAATAAATCGATTTTGCTATTTCCTTCAATTTGACATGGGAGACTTCCTCATTGATGATCAATCAACAAGTCAGCATACAGTCCATATTATTCAATTGGGCACATGATTTCTTATTAAGGAATCTTATGAAAATATTGATGGCATTTTATGAACATTTAGTTGCAAGTTTCTGTGCTGGAGGTTGTGTTTCTATTGCAGATTCTGGAACTTCTTTGCTAGCTAGTCCATTGGTAAAGCTTGCATACCTTTGATCTTCTGGAAATTTCTTGTATAAGTTAGTGGTGTTTTCTAGGTCTATGCACGATTAAAGAATATAAACCACAGGGGTGTGGCACATCTTATGCTTGTATGATCAAGCAATCAACGAATGTTCAATAATGCTCATTTGATAAATTGATATGCTATATTTGTAGTATGAAAGAAATATAGTTTAACCCTCATGAAACAACATGAAATTCCCTCAAGAATGATCGAAAGGTATCACACACAAAACAAATCTCTTAGTATATTTTTTTTGATAAACCATATCTTGATCACCTCGACATATTGGGCATACTATATTCATGAATTTTACCGTTTATATTGTGTCTG
Organism: Pseudotsuga menziesii; assembly: GCA_001517045.1. Taxonomy (NCBI): domain Eukaryota; kingdom Viridiplantae; phylum Streptophyta; class Pinopsida; order Pinales; family Pinaceae; genus Pseudotsuga; species Pseudotsuga menziesii. The sequence continues at coordinate 12,423 of LPNX010362957.1, read as the reverse complement.
TCAGTGTAAATAATTCTTTAGATTATCATGATGTTGGGGCCACTTCCTAGCAATCATTATTTCAAATCCAATAAGGAAAACCTATACTTTCGATATAGATGTCCCATATGTCGTAGACAATAACACGAATAGTTTTTTTGCATAAGTTTGGTTCATTGTATTTGTGTGATAAAATTTTGATGGTTATCTCCATAGATTATCATGATTCATGTGTATGTCTTCATATTTTAAGGGACCTTCCTCTTAGGAATTTATTTCTGCACAAAATATTTGGTCTTACTCAGTGGAAATTAAATTCAATCCTTCTTTCACAGAGAAAATGAATTTATCATTTTTGTCTTTTTAATGCTTGCTGCAATTGTGTTGTTATTCATAGTATCAAAAAACTTGTATTTCTACACTAGAGAAATATCCTATTGAAACATTGGAAGGTGATTGAAATATCCTATTGAAACATTGAAAAGTGATTTACATCAATTTGTTCGTGTGAAAAATTTTGTTTCAAATGTACAAAAGAGGATCATTGTACTATTGCAATATGTGATTTCCATGCATGATGCATATTTAAAATTATATGCATCTACCATTCTAGGTGAAACTTTTGATTTCCATGTACGTTCTTACAAAACAGCCCTTCCAGCTTACCAAAAAACTCAATAATATGCTATAGAATCCAACGGGCTCATTTTGAGGGAAGTTTTTCTTCACAAAGAAAAGTATGCAGATATTTCCAATGAGATAAACCAATGTAATCCCATGGAAATGGATATTGGAACATGGGAAAGTGATACTTGACAAGTTGTGTATGCCATTTAACTTGAAGGATAAATGGTGTAATATGAAGAAGATTAATTAGTGAAGCATGTACATACATGGATGAATTAATTATGTCTATCTTGTCATCCGTGCTACAAGTTTGACTCTTGCCACTTTTTTTGCGTACTTTTGTGAGTAAAATGAACATGTCCATAGCTATTCCCAAATTCAATTTGACTGTGACAACCACGGAAACTATAGCTATTTCCAATTTGCTTTTTTCCACGACAAATTCCCCATTTCCCACTACAATTTACTTAGTTCATGAAAGGTATATTTTTTCAATGATCCATTTTTCTGTGACATGGTGTGATGAACCCGGCGGGGTATCGGATTCGGACAATGATTCTCTGACATGCAAGGCAAAGCAAACCGGGAAGAAAGATGATAATACACCACAGAAGTATAAATACTTTGTCATTACGATAGGCCCCATCTCTGGGGAGATTTTGGGACCAAAGAGACATGCGATAAAATGGCTATCGCTTTCCCCAAAATGACCTTATTCGTAGGTAAGGTTGTGGAGCCATCTGGACTTTTCTATCATGCCTTACCCAATATTCCTCTTTGGAGGAAAACTTCTTGGAATATCATGTGTAATCTCAACATATCCTTCTAGAATTCTACTCAATTATACAAATACTTCCTTCTTAGTGTCACATTTTTCAACATTATTGCACTTTATGCCATCTAAGACTCTTATCTGCACCATTTCATAACACTCCTTGGTATCCTTTATTGCATTTATGAAGTTCTTTGTAAATAACAACACTTCTCTCTAGACCTTATCTTTAATTGAGAACTAAATTATTTTTCTATCCTTTATAATGTCCTGAGTTCTTCTCAAGTGATTTATATCTCCATTGGGCATCCACAAACTACTTATATTTTACAGTTTAGTCCTTCAGTTGACTTGGACTTGAGCATGCATTTTATTTATATGTTTGACAAAATGATTCTATATCATCACTCATTTGGACATGTTGAGTGAAAATCTATCATATCTAAAACACTTCTTAGATTATTTTGATGCATAAAATTCAATGATGAACATTTTGTTGACCTATTTATACAACTATTGTATATAACTAGACATTTAAAATGTTTTCCTAAACCTTTATGTACTATTTATATTTGTCCATATATATGGGTGTGATATGTTGAACTACACTACACCGCTTCCTAAATGGAAATCTGTCATTTTTTTTTTGTTAATTCTACCACCACGCGTCACTTTTTCGACATTGTTCCGATGCTTTTGTTGAAGCTCCGACACCTTTATTTGACGGTCAACCAATGTTTTCCCGTCAAATATTAGATGCTTTCCAAAAAACCACCGATGCCTTTGCCATGCCTACAACACTTCAGCCCATTGGAAGGTCGACCCTTCAAGTGTCGGTAAGTGTCGGATATTCGATGGTTTTTGCAAGTTTTTAGTGACACTTTGAAACAAATAACTGTTGAATATGTGATACCATGGTTGCATCGGACCTTCGACCGACAATGAAAACATGTCGAATATCCGATGGTATTCCATCGACGGCCAAAAAAAGTGCATGTGTCGAAGATGCGATAGGGAAGTGTCGAATTTCAGACATGCAAGGTGTCAGATTTTGGGCTCAATTTCTGTTGTGTGAGTCCATTGAGCCAAATGGTGATTGTGTTGTTGATGATCAATCTAATAAATATGATCATGATAACCATGGTGAGATAACTGATTATTTTCCTTATTAAGTCGATTCCTCCTCTCTTGAGCCAGCAGTGAATATGCCTTTGAGTGACCATTCGATGCAAGAGAATGACGATGATAAAATTTTGACCCTTCAAGATTATGACATGGATATTGACATAGAAATGGAACTTATTAGAATCTTGTCATCATTACCTGAAGAAGGCACATATAAATTGGGAGAAAAAAATGATCACTATCAGGAACCATCCATAGTTGATTCTCCCATTTGTGAATCCACCGAATATCCACATTGCTTGGTTGACGATTACTTTGATTCAAATGTTGCTCATACATCTATAAAATATCAATCACATGATAATCATGATATGATTGTAAGTGAACATCCTTGTCCTAATGCTATCAATAAAATTTCTTATACAATCCTTAATCAAGATGTGTCGGTTCAATGTGTGGATACTGACCTTGCTTCAAATATTGCAATCATTCCTGGAATGCAATTGAAATTTTTTTTCTCTCATCAAATTCTAAGATCATTTATTCCAAGTAATTTGGGAGAAAATTTTCAATCCACCCTCCCGTCCCAACTTTTTGAGTCTTCATGTATGGGTTTGTGGTCGAATCAAGTTGTTACTGTTAATATTTCATATGCTTAGCTAGATATAATTAGTGTTTAATCCAAATTCACAATAGTAGCATATGCAGAATCACTAAAAGAAACACAATGACAAGATAGATACAGATTTATCGGGAAACCCTCAAGGGGAAGAAAAAGTAACAAACTTCCTTTATATAGATGTATAAGATAAAACCCCAAAACATGTGATCCTCCTCCTTGCTGGCATGTCTCTCTCTCCTATGCGTTATACATAAGTGAGTGTGTGTGTTCAAATGAGGAACACAACTCCTCTATTTATATTCTTTCTGTTACTTGACTTTTAACCAAACAAGTTGGCCCCACTAAACTGACTAGGTCGACTTCACCTCGGAAGACTCAAAAAAATATTATATTATGTTCAGTAGGGTACTATTAACCTGACTTACAATGGAGGTTATAAATCATGACTCTATGATGACCAAATACAATAGTAGCATCCCGGTGGAGGAATAAGACATCTCCCTTGGTTTACATCAATAAAATACATTTAGAATATTCTTCAAAGTTACAATATTTCAACACTCTCCCTTAACGAGAAGGGTATTCTACTGACAATAACATAATCAACTATAGGAGTAATGAGAGAGAGAATATTCAACAATATCAATTTAATACATCTATACTTCATAGGAAGTTCTCAACAATCATCAGCAACTGGAACATGTACTGGAATATATTCAATATCTTTAGTACTGGAACATAATCTTGTACAACATTGAGTCTTCATATTCTGCAACACTGGATCACTTAATCCTTTGCAGTAGCACTTCGATCTTCTCGATCCTTTGCAAAAACACTTTGATCTTCTTGATCCTTTGCAACAACTCTTCAATCTTCTCTATCCTTTACAGAAGCACTTCGATCTTCTTAATCCTTTCTGGAAACACTTCAATATTCTTGATCCTTTGCAACAACACTACTTGCAGTACACATGATCTCTTTGCAAGATCATCAATCCATATCACTTTTAGGACATAGGTCCAAGGATGGTGCAATCCTCATCATCCTACTCCCCCTTAAAGATGATGGTCCATAGTATCGACTAGCTAGATCGTCCGCAAATGAATGTCGTACCACATCATCTACAACTGAATGTAGATCTTGTCCAAAAATAAATGCAGGACCTATAATCCACAAGGACTCATCGTAGACCATCCTCAGCCTATTAGAGCCAGTACCAATCCCAAGCGAGTGTTATTTTCTATGGCATCTCCATGTGAGAGTATCATCTGCAATTGAATGCAAATATCCTCCACAACTGAAATCAGGACATATCGTCCGTAAGGACTCATCATAGACCATTCTCAGTTTGTTAAATCTAGGACCACTCCCAAGCGAGTGTTATTTTCTATGACATCTACAAATTATTGTAGGAACACTCTCTATGTGAGAGTACCATCTAAATGACCATCCTCAACTAGTAATATCTAGGACTTCTCTCATCAGGAGATTTTTATTGTCTGCAAGACCATCCTCAAAAGAGGATACTATGGTCCACAAGTGAATATCAGACTTCATCAACATCTGCAGGCGCACTTGGCCTCTTTTGTACTGGAAAATCACTGCCATCCCATCATCAATGATAGTATCATCATCACTCCACCTTTTTCAAGGAGGTTTGTATCATCAACCTACTCCCCCTTTTCAAGGAGGGTTCGTATCATCATTATTCCTTCTTGCAAGGAAGATCTGTATCATCATCACTAGTCCTCCTTGCGAGGAAAATATTTTCAGACTACACCAATATTGTCACAAAAGTATTCCAACTTTACTCTAGATAGAGGCTTGGTCAACACATCAACAACTTGTTCATCGGTACTCATATATTGGAGTTGTATAGCTCCCTTTTGTACCATATCCCCTATGTAAAAATATCGGATTTCTATGTGCTTTGATTTATCATGGAACACAGGATTCTCTATAATATTTATAAAGTTCTGGTTGTCACATAGAATCATCGTTGTATCCAAATCCATGTCGATATACCTGACATCAGCTACTGAAGCCATATGGCTTCACAAATAGCGGAGAAATCTTCTATATACTCTGCTTTAGCCCTAGTGAGAGAAAAAATTGACTGTTTCTTGCTAAACTATGAGATCATGATGGACCCATACAATAACATCCACTTGAGGTGCTCCTCTTGTCTGCGACACTTCCTACCCAATATGAATCCATATATCCATACAGTATATAGTCATGATATCTATCATAGTATAGTCCAAAGTCTATCGTACCTTTTAGGTACCTCATCACATGCTTTGTAGCTATCAGGTGAACATGTCTAGGTTTAACTAGATACTGACTCATGGTGTTCACAACAAAGCATATACATGGCCTAGTATTCGTCATATACATTAACAACCCAATAATTTGTCTGTACTGAGTCACATCCACTAACTCCGATGATTCATCATATAACAACTTTAGGTTGGTATCCATGGGTATAGTCATGGATTTACAATCCAACATATCACATATTTTTGAGATTTCTACTGCATACTTTCCCTGGTTCATAAAGATTCATTTTGAGCTCTGCCACATGTTAGTTTTTCAACATTTAAGCACATCATTATGTTAAGATCTTTTCACTGAGAGAATAACAAGCACAGCAATCACATAAGCACATCACAAGAGACAAGAGACACAAATATTTTAGGAGGGGAAACTGTTATAGCCCAAAATGACACATCTCTGCCTGTGACCACTTTCCCATGATTTCGTCGCATGTCGGCACTTCATGGAGGTCACTGAAAAAACACCTATCTTGGAGGACTCGTATCTTGAGTTCTGTAACTCCGTTTGACCTCATTTCTATGCCGTTGGAAAGGTATTTTAGTTAGCTAAAACTTTCCAGAAGACACCAAAGTCTGAAAATGCCTAAAAATACCTTAAAAATGCGTTTTTTGTGTATGCGCGACTCTCCTTATGTGCAACCCGTGCATCACTCGTGACTCTTGTGTTTTGCAAGTCGCGCATGCATATATTCGTGGGTTTCTCTTGTGTAAACTTGCGTATCATGCGCGGGTTGCCCTCCTATAGACCCGCGCATCTGTTTCTTAACATTAAAACATAAAAACACGCCTTTTGAGTTAGTTTGGGTAGTTATACAACTGACTCCTTCAGTTGTAACCACTTTGGCTTCGCCCCTAACTCTTCTTCATCATATAAATAGAGGTAGGGAGGTCCATGAAAGGGGACTTGGATTTTATGCATTGTTATGCTGGAGGAATCGGGACTCTCTTTGCCCACACCTTTGCCCTGGAGGTCTTTCCCTTGTGTTGCAGAGCTTGGAGGCTGAGTTCTTTGGAGAAGAGAAACAACAGATCTAGATCAAGGTTTCGTGAGGTGCCAAACCTGAAGAGAAGGTATATTTGTACTTGTTTTCAAGATTAATAAAGATGTGATGTCCTTCTTCTTCCCAAATCATTGTTCAATGTGTGATTGAATCTCTGTTTCTGATCATATGATGATGTTATGCAGATCATTTGTTCATGTTTATTTGATTATCATTGTCTTATATGTGGTCATAATGGTTTGAGGAAGGTATAACTTGTTTTGCAGGTCTCTTGGAGCGAGAGGAGCAAGAAGAGGATTGAAGAGAAATCTTGGACCAGCCTTCAGTTATTCAGGTGTGGATCTTTCTCATCCCTGAAACTTGCTGTTATATACTTGCTGAACATTGTGCATCTCTCTTTCAACCCCAGTACGTTGATGGCCTCTTAAACCCTAGCCATAGGACACTTTCCTTTACAACAGAATTGGCGACTCCGCTGGGACTAGCCTTGTCTGTTTGGGGTTTTTCTCTTGATTTCTTTCAGCTTTTGCATTGTTTCAGGTCCTTCTTGGCACTTAGGAACATTTTTAATTCTGATTGCACCCTCTCCCCTGCCTTCCTAAGGCACTTTTCTACCCTTGATTGTGATTTTTACACCTATTCGCGGGTTGTTCTTTTGAACAGTCGCGAATACAAGTTTGCATGCGGGGGTTGTTCTACTGAACAGTCGCGTATCATTCGCGACCTGCCCTTATAGACAGTCACGTATATACCTGGAGGTTAGATTTTTTAAGTCAAGTTTTTGCTTGGTCCCTTCTTCAGGTAATCCCTGTTTGTGAGTGGTGTCTCTTTATGAATGCTGTGTAGCTTGTCTGAAGACTTTTGGTGATCACTCTACCTGCTTTTTCAAAAGCCTTTGAGTCTTTTTGCTTGGAGTAATTCTTGCTTGTTTGCTTTATTAGATCCAGGTTTACTCAAAGCACAATGCATTTCAGGTGCATGGTGGGTCTGTTAAGGTCTTCTGCGGGTGCATGAATCCAGGGAGTTTGTGTCATTCTTTTTGTTGTTCTTTATCTATGTGGTAAGCCCCTTTATAGCATTAGGATTTATTCTTTGCTCTTTCACCTGTCTCCTTTGCTTGGTTTGCTTTTTGGCCTTTTTTTTCTGATCAGCCTCTGTTAGTGGCCTTTGTTTGATTTCGGAAGCTTGTAGATGTTGTTTTCCTCCTTCTTTGGTTGGTCTACTTCACCTTGCCAAAATAGTTGTCTTGTCTCTTATACAAGCCTTTCTTCCAAGTAGGGTTTATGCTGACTTTAGTTGGTTCTAGAGTTTGTTGGGTGGTTGCATAGCAAAGTTCCTTTTGCTTTGTTCTTTTTATCTGCATGCTTTGTTTGTAGGTAGTTTTTCTTTTGCATTTTATAAAAGAAAATTAAAAAGAACTTTTATTTCTTGCTTTTCCCCCTACTTCTTTCTTTGGTTTGACCTTGTTGGACAAGGTACTGAGCAGCCTTTGTTTGTAGGTTTAGATCGACTCTTGGGACTTCTTGACCTCTGTTTATGTCAGTATTTATGCTCAGTCTTTTCATCCCAAAGTGTTGGCTTGTTTACTTTTGTAAGCTTTCCTTTTAAAAGAGGTGTATATTCAACTTTAGGGAAACCTAGGGTTTGTCTTCGGGGTATAAAGTAGTTGTCTATTTGCTTTGCTTTCAGGACTTGTTTGCATTAGTTTATAGGCTGATTTTTCTTTTGCATTTTATAAAAGAAAAATACAAAAACATATGTTTGCTTTATGCGCATGTAGATTAGGCTGTTAGTCTAGATTGCATAGCATAGCATTGTTTTTGAAAATTTTAAAAATATAAAAAGATTTGATCTTTTTGGCTTTCAAGTTATTTGAAAATATAAAGAGAATAGCTATTTGCTTTTTTGCATTTCATTTCTCTTTTCTTAGTCATTTTGTTTCATTTTTTGAGTCAAAACACCACCAGTTTACCATTCCATTTCCTCTTGAGTAAGTAACAGCCCTTTAAAATGAACGTATAATTTTAAAATTTACTAGTAAGTTTTGTTTTTTAGGGGCCATACACCAACTAGCTTAGGCTAGACTTGTGGGTTAGGAAGTGTAAACTTCCCACAAGTTATAAAACTCAGACGTAGTGGACCTTTCACTAGGTAAATCCTTGGTTCTACCGCTGTATCTGGGAAGCTCCTCTCAAACGGGAGTTAAGCATGAGGCCGCGTGGAGGCTTGGACAGAGGGGATAACCCCCCGAATCCTTGTCAAAACGTAACCCAGGACTTTTGCGCATCTGGGGATTCTGTCTAGGCAGAATTTTGGGCTCAGCTAACCTGCTCATGCGTACGAGTCCGGCTTGCGACTGTCCCCCCAGACAGTAGGTATTATCAAGGTAGCTTTTAGTCTCTTGTCTTTTAGGGCTCATACACAGGTAAACCGGAAGGTTATTTCGGGTTCACCTCGGACAGACTTGGAAGGTAACCCTTGTGGAAAGTGCAGGAGGGTGGTGGGTGATTCCTCCGCTTGTGCCTGAGAACCCCTCAAGGACGCCAAGTAACTATTCATCAGCATTCTTCTGGAAGGTATATCTTTATAGCCTGTTTAGATTGCTTGAGACTCTAGGATATTTTTAGTGAGTGCTGTGTGGTTTGTCTGTACTTAGTGGGCCTTTAGGTGTCTGCTTTTTAATTTTGGTTGATCATCAAGCTCAGACTTTGTCTCTTGTTTTGAAATTATGGCTAACACCCCTTTGAACACCAACCAAGAGATCCCTTCAATGGGAGCTCCTTGTCCTATTCCTCTCACAGGGAATGTTGGTGTTCCCTTGATGGCCACCTTGAATCTTCCGGGATTCACCATAGGGCTACCGGTGTGGTTGTTTTCCACTCCAACTATCCTGAATGCTCCTGATGCTTCCCAAGTAAGCTCCTTATATCAAGGGCATCAAAACATTGTCTCCCCTTCACCTGTAGTTAGTTCTCCTCCTCCTTCTACCTCATGCGGTGAAAGTACTGATACTAGTAACCGGCAGTCTAAAAGTAAAAGAAGGAGGAATAGGAAGAAAGCACATAAGAAAGGGGGCACCCGTTCAACCTCTACAAGTCAAGTTGAACCTCACCACCCAGCCTCGGTTGTTCAGGCTGGGGGCACCCATCCAACCTCTGCAATTCATGTTGGATCTAGTCACTCAACCTCTGGTGTTCATGTTGAGTGCACCCGTTCAACCTCTGGTTTTCAAGTTGAACCATCCTATCCAACCTCTGTTGTTCATGTTGGAGCTATCCATCCAGCCTTTGGTGATCAAGCTGGTGGGATCCTTCCAACCTTTTCAGGTCATGTCGGATCCTGTCACTCAACCTCTGGTGTTCAAGTTGAGTGCATCCGTTCAACCGCTGGTTTTCAAGTTGAACCTTCCCATCCAACCTCTGTTGTTCAAGTTGGATCCATCCATCCAGCCTTTGGTGTTCACGCTGGTGGGATCCTTCCAACCTTTCCAGGTCATGTCAGATCCTGTCACTTAGCCTCTGGTGTTCAAGCTGAGTGCACTCGTTCAACCTCTGGTGTTCAAGTTGAACCTCCCCATCCAACCTCTGGTGTTCAAGTTGAACCTCCCCATCCAACCTCTGGTGTTCACGTTGGATCCGTTCACCCAGCCTCTGTTGCTCAAGCTAGGGGCACACACTCAAATACTGCAAAGCATGTTGATCCTTACCATTCAACCTCTGTTGTTCATGTTGATGGTGCCCGTCCTACCTCTGCTAGTCAAGTTGGACCTAGTCTCTCAGCCTCTGCCAGGCACGCGGGGGGCAGTTTTTCAGCCTCTATTTTTCAAGCTGAGGACAACCTGTCAACCACTGCGAGACATGTTGACACTGTTGACAAGTCTACCTGTTCAAAACACAAGCTCAAGTTTCCTTGTAAGCTTTGTGAGGGAGACCACCTTACTTATAAATGCCCTTCTATTGCTGAGGTGCGAAGAGTTTGGATTCATGGTCATCCCGTTTTTGAACATTATGGAGTCTCTCAACAACCAGCCTCTCTTAGTGAGGTTGGACCCAGTCACCCAGCCTCTGTTGTTCACGCTGGGGGAAAACTCTCATCCTTTGCAAGTCAAGTTGAGAGCAAGCTGTCAGCCACTGCTAGTCATGCTGATAGCGTTGAGAAAACTGGTCAGTCGAAGCATCACCTTAAGTTCCCTTGTGTGCTATGCAAGGGAGATCACCTTACTCATTTGTGCCCTGCTATCCCAGAGGTGCGAAGAGTGTGGTCCAAGACTCATGGATTTCTTTCTTCTGAACACCCTATAGTCTCTCAACATCCTACTCAACCTTTGGTTGATCACGTGGTCGAACAAATTTCAAATTTAGTCGATCCCACTCTTCTTTCGAAGAGTGTTCCGCATGTGATTGAACCAATGTCATCTTTGGTCAATCCCACTCTCCCTTCGGAGAGTGACTTTCATGAAGCGGTTGAATCGATTCCAGTATCGATCAATCCCACTCTTCCTTTGGAGAGTGATGTGTCTACTAGTCACATTTTCTTCACTGCCAGTTCAGATCTCACTGAACAAGGGGGCACTGAACTTGTTTCAGATCAACCCCCACCAAGCTCTCGGATTGCTTCCTTTGATTGGGATAGCCTAGTTGAGCCACGCCTTCCTTTCGCTACACCTTTCCAGATAAAGGTCAAAGTTGAACCCTATACAATTGCTCGTTGCATTGTTGATGAAGGAGCCTCAGTTAGTATTTTGCCTGCTCGTGCTTGGCGAGGTATGGGATCTCCCAGCCTTGTGTCGACTGCTAGTCAGTTACTGGCTTTTGATAGAAGAACTTGTTTAGTTTTGGGAATTCTTCCTCAAACACCTGTTACTTTGGGTGGGAAGACCGTCTTAGTTGACTTCATGGTAATAGAAGACCCCTTGGACTTTAATATGCTCCTTGGACGTGATTATGTCTATGCCATGCAAGTTGTGGTGTCAACATTCTTTCGTGTGATGTACTTTAATCATGGCGAAGAAATTGTCACTATCGATCAGTTGGATTTTCTTGATCCGTCTCCTGACCCAACTAGAGACCAAGTCTTTCCTTTATTGATTCCCAGTGTTTCTGTAGACACTACCCCGCCACAGGTGAACTATGTGGCTTCTTGTCATTTGTGTTCAATTGCTACTGAGAGGCAGCCTCTATTTTCATGCTTACCTTCTCGGAACTTGGTCCTAGCACTTGATTGGGTGAGTCATCCTATACAGATTGTAGAGCCTTCTCTCCACTCTGTCCATCCATTTGAAAGTTCAGATATGTGTCCTATCTCGGATGATTTCCTCCCTTCAGATGAAGTTTTCCTGGAGTCTTTGATACAGTCCGACCTTCTTTTTCAGTTGTGATTAAGTCTAAGCCTGGTTTGCTTAGTAAGCCTTCCCTTTTTCTTATGTTGGTTTTTGTTGAGTCTTTTGATTCTTCATTTGAAAAGCAAGTCAGTGATCCTGATGAGTTTGATTTTTTCTTATGAATTTCTCAGCTCCTGTGATATTGAGTTTGTTCCTGCAGACTCTATCTCCCTTATGGCATCTTGTGGAGAATCTGCGGTCAGTAAATGTATATCGTCGACGTTTCGAGCCATCCTTGGCTCATCTTCAGGACATTTATCGATGCCTGAGATGATCAATGAATCTTTATATTTATATAAATACAGATCAGTCATAGGAATCTAATAGCTAGGGTTTCATGAATAGTCAAAAGAAGCCGACAACTAGGTTTTAATGAGGTTTCAAATTTGATAAACTGAAATGTTTTAATTTTAATTAATTTTTTATTAATGTAAATATTAAATTTTACAATTTTTAATTAAGGTTTAGAACCTTCAATTATAAGGTTTTTTTAATTATTAAATTTTTAATTAATAAAATGGTTATTAAGTTTGAACAAATTAAAAATTCTTAATATTTTTAATGTTTTATAAGGTTTTTTA
>LPNX010362917.1:254440-355598 GCA_001517045.1 Pseudotsuga menziesii | reverse complement strand
CTGCTACATTTGCTTCCTGGGTAGTCTCTTGCTGCCTCTCACCTTTCTTCTTTGGTGCTCTGCAGTCTTTCTTTAGATGTCCTTTCTTACCGCAGTTCCAACGTTCTATTTTTTCGAATATGGACTTGGATCTTCCCTTTTTAGACTTGCCACGATTTCCTGGGCTCCTTCCTCTCTCTTTTTGTCTCCCTCTGCTCTCCATGGTCAACGCATTACCTGATGTCTCACCTGTGCTTTTCCTTCGCATTTCCTCACTAAGAATAACACTAACAACATCATCAAACTTAAGAGTGCTTGAACTAGGGACAGAGTTACTTACAGCCATGACCAAGCTATTCCAGCTTTCTGGAAATGAGCACAAGATTAGAAGAGCCCTAACCTCATCATCAAAGTTCACTTTTACAGAACTTAACTGACTGGTAAGTGTATTAAACTCATTTAAATGGTAAGCAACAGATCCACTTTCCGACATCTTCATATTAAATAAACGCTTCATTAAAAATACCTTGTTATAAGCCGAGGGTTTTTCATAGAGCTTACTCAATGTGCTCATCACACCCTCTGTTGTTATTTCTTTCGAAATATTGAAGGCCACCGATGAAGCCAGGCACAGCCGTATTGTTCCTAGTGCCTTTCTGTCAAGAACCTCCCATTCTTCATCCTTCATAGCCGCTAGCTGTTTTGCTTTTCCGCCCAACGACAGGTATAGATATTTCTGGTACAGATAGTCCTCCATTTGCATCTTCCATAACTGATAGTTTTGGCCGTTAAATTTATCGACCCTAAACTTTCCTTCTTCTGCCATTGCTCCCACTCGAACCAGGAACCCTTCTTTCCTACGAGTTTACAAACCAAATAGACCTTTTGGCTCTGATACCAGTTGTTAGGTTAAAAGCAACATTAAATAACAATATGTGAGAAAATAAACATTGCAAGCAACATTCAAGATAGACACACAATATACCCTGGAAACCCCATGTGGGGAAAACCAACACCAATGAAGATCTTCATTACATGGCCAAAACCGGCCATCCAGGCCAAATGAGCTAGCCACCGCTCACCTCCAGACCATTTTACAATGGAGCCTCCTCAAGCCTTATAAAGGCTTAATCACATGCAATACCATGGGACAATACCATGGGCTACAACAAACCATGTTCCCAAACCATGTGCTATACCTAACCACCTTTGACTCAATCTCGAGTCAAGGTTAACCCTAACAATTCCCCCTTTAAACTTGACTTGGAGTATTCACCAACTCCCCTCAAAGTTTTATCAAGGAATCTCACATACACCCCCTATCACCTAGGTCTATCTCCCGACTTTACCGATGAGTTACTAGGGGTATGCATGCCTTACCAGGTCTTACAGCCATATTCCCATTTACATGCAAACCGCTCCATTACATTTTTTTTTCATGTGCCTTCATGGTGACTACACCATCACCATCCGTTACTTCATCCTCTCGCTTTCCATGCTCGCTTCCTTGCTCGTCTTTTGCCATGTTCCCTTTGTACCTACATCCAAACTCTATCATTGATGTCCATATAAAGAAAAATCCATCTACCGGATTACATGGGTCATCGGCCGCTGTAACCGCCAGTTCTCTAGGAATTCTCTTCACATACATGGCTCATCAATCTTGGTCCCAAAACTGAGATTAAACCATCTCACATTTCTCCCGCAATTGAAGACGCAACCTCTTTGATCCACATCAAGCTAGGCTACGAGTACACCTGCCACCCTCGTACCTACCTAGTGGTTCATTCCACACTTGATGCAACATCCCTTCTTTGCGCATAAGAGGGATACCTTCTGCTTTTAGCATCCAGAGAAATCCAAACTTGCCTACGGCTAAGTTTCACATGGACCAAAAAATTACTGCTAGGGTGTCGGGTACCACCGAACATGCACCCCACAATTTGATTCAACATAGAAACACCAATGAGCATAACCAAGACAAACCATGGCTCTGATACCAGTTGTTAGGTTAAAACAAGCAACATTAACATAATAATGAGCGAGAAATAAACATTATAACAAGCAACCACATATAGACACACAATATACCCTGGAAACCCCATGCGGGGAAAACCAACACCAATGAAGATCTTCATTACATGGCCAAAACTGGCCATCTGGGCCAAGTGAGCTAGCCACCGCTCACCTCCAGGCCTGTTTACAATGGAGCCTCCTCAAGCCTTATAAAGGCTTAATCACATGCAATACGATGGGACAATACCATGGGCTACAACAAACCATGTGCCCAAACCATGTGCTAGACCTAACCACCTTTGACTCAATCCCAAGTCAAGGTTAACACATGCAATACCATGGGACAATACCATGGGCTACAACAAACCATGTGCCCAAACCATGTGCTAGACCTAACCACCTTTGACTCGATCTCAAGTCAAGGTTAACCCTAACAAGATGTATGACTCATTATGAGACCAGTGTGTGGAAAAAAGTGTGTATAAGTTCACCTAGAACATATAATCCTCTTCCGCTGAGGATGAGAATACCCACAAGGAGAAATACTTGCTAAACATCAATATCGGCGAAGTGTCAAAACCTGATCCACGATGACTACGCAAAAGTTAAAAAGACTCAACCAAGTACAAACCCCAGAGAAAACTAGCACACAAAAAGAACACTCCTAAGAAAATATAAGCCATATGAAAACAATCCAAGATGGAGGATAAATGAGCTCCCAAATGTAGCAGTTATGTCTCTCCTAGGAGAGGCTTGAAACTCCCATACACTACAAGCATATGTGTGTAACCAATTATAGTGGCACCGAGCTTTAAAGCGCAAAGTGATTGTTTTGTTTGACCCCTACCTGGCAAGGACACTCACAGAATAACCTCTGCAAGTACCCCTACGATACCTAGGTAAGGGAACTAAGGTCACCCCAATATAACAAATGCTTAGGCAGACATTCGCAGGCAGGATCTACCATGTGGGTAGGGTAACAAAACTCAAAGCTTGAAAGAACCAAAGGTACCTCAAAATCCCCCAAATACGAATAATATCCTAGAAGTATATATGGCATTGCACAGAAAGTGGCAAGGGGATATCCCCACCACAAATGTGTACACTTCCTTGTGCTTAACTAGTGTGTAAGAGGATCCTCCTAAGAACACTAATTATACCAAGTATTTCTCTCTCTCACCTAAATAGACACCTAAAATGTTTTGTTTTGTAGTCCTGGAAAAATTTACTCACGACACTCTATTCCAAGACTATACAACCTAAGCTTGTTGGTGCACCTCTATCAAATAAAAATGTGCAATAAATTTTAAATCAAGCATTCATTTTAAGGGTTGTGATTACTCAAATGAAATTATCATGAAACTAGTGATGTTATGACTCAACAGTGAAGTAAATATGCACACCTAACAAACGATGCCAAGTGCAAATTGTCTTCAATTAAAAAAAGGGTATGCCACTACATGAGATGCATAAATTCCTTTTTAAATGCCAATGCAACCATTCCTATATGAAATACTGATCATTATTCAACTAATCAAACCTAATGCAAGTACTATTTCCATGCAAATGCATCATGCACAAACATCCAAAATAAAAATACTCTTGTATTTTTATAATGAATCATATGTAAATGCAATAAAAAAGACTCTATAACTCCTAGGCCCTGCAGCAAGTATCAAACACAATCCAAGCAAGACACTGAGATAAAAAGGTCTAATGCACTAATATCAAAACAAAAAGAAGAAGGATGACAAGAACAACTTTTACCTAAAAAGCAAAGAAAAAAGGTCTCTGGTAAAAAATAGAAGCAGTAGAGAGACATCAAAGGCATCCAGGAATACTTAGCAACACTCATAACCCACCCAACATCTCTCAAACATAAAATATGCACTCAAAAGAGGGGCATACATGACCGTTCACAAGAAATTCTCATGTATATGCGATTGTTTACAGAAAACCCCAATGTATACGCTACTGATACCCCTATGGCACACGTACAGAAAGAGGAAGGTGGTATAATGATAGGCTAAGACCCAAATCACTTCAACAAGACACTAATGGGACAACACACTTCTGAGCCTGACACGGAAACATAGAGAAATGGAGAGCGATTCAAGCACATCGTGCACCCAAACCCAACAAAAAGGAACCTCCCCAGCATAGTCGCCAATTCTGTTACGAAGAGAAACTTCCTATGGCTTGGGGTAGACCACAACAGACTGACTGACACCAGAAATCAATCCATTTCACTATGCAATAGAGATAAATGCTTCTAATACTAAGGGATACAAAATGTACCTTATTCTAGACGGTTGTAGTAGATCCACGTTGAGATTTTAAACCACGCTTGTACCTACATTCCATTATCAACAACAATGAAACAACCAAGCATGATATATGTTAAGTGGTAGGCCTACTGTAGCATACATAAATCCAACATTTATAATCAAATGTAACTACATCCATGGATAAGAATATTCATAGTCACACACATGCAATGGACGAGAAATGGATATTTCTATTAATAATGAACAAAGAAATAGTGACAAAATCTATTGGCACCTCGTCAAAATAGAGAAACTGAGTACTCCACCTAGGCCTCCACCACTTCAATCCTCCATCTTAATGGAAATATCACAAGACAATGGCAAGCTTGGGAAGAGCAGCAATGTGTGCTCAAAAGGACAAAGGGATGCAGACACAAGCAAGTATGAATGGGGCAACAATACACTATCCTTGCTCACATAAGTTCTCCTCCTCTAATGCATCCAAGAGGCTTAATATATAGGCCTTCAATAGGAAATCAAGGTTTGAGTCGGATCGTTTCCAGGCATATGGAAGGCCAATGGTCAAGTTATTTGTGACTCATTGAGGAAAACTCCAAATATTTTATTTTTTATGCACATTTATCGATGTACACAGGTCATAGTGGGACAAGCTGCATGTACATGTGTATTGTAAGCTAAAACCCACGTATAACAATAAACAATGTTTTTTTAAGGGATTTCTTGGTGCATCAAAGTATATTTTGAGCAAAGGGGGTCCAAATACTCTACATAGGGACAAGGAAGGCCATAAAAATGTGATCTACCAAGTGTAGTAAAATCAGATATAACAGTTATGAATTTGTCATTCATTGTGTATACTAATAAAATGTATAAGTTATTGAGTTGTAATGAATTAATTTATTATCAATACGGCTACTAATATTAGTCAAATGTTGAGCACATTCCTATTGAATTAATTATTATTTGTTAAGGAATACTTCAAAAATAAGCGCTCTGTGATCAAAGACTTTTTAGGGTTTCTCTCTCCTAGGGTCTTATATCCTCACCTTGATTATGTATTATTCTCTAGTTTCTGAAGTGGAGGAGGTTGTTTACTTTTAATCCCTCCTTAGAAAGGAAATTTCCATTGCCAATGTAGTAAGCTCTAAGTTGGATGTGAACGCGGATTCAAGGTTCGTCAAGCTTACAGTAGCACCTTAAGTCAAGCGCACTTCTGTCACAACCAAAAATAAGATCATGTCACTCTCAAAAAAGGGTTTAATAGGGCATTTTAATGGAATATGGTCGTCACCAAGGGCCATTTAACTATGGTTAAATAAGAACTAAAGGCCTTCAATCAAAGGTGAAGTTGTCCAAAATTTATGTGGAAAAGGTTTTGTTGTCTTCTTCTTCCAACTCAAAGAGTATGAATATTTGATATTATGTAATGGGGAATACTTCATGGGCCCTAGAGGTATGTACCTAAACTAGTGGAATGCATACTTTGACCCAAATAAATATATTCCTTAAGCAGTTCATGTTTGGGTCAAGCTTACTCATCTTCCTCTACAATGTTGGGGGATCAGGATTTAAAGGCCATTGGGAATACTTTGTGAAAGTGCATCAATAGAGACAAGCCTAAGTCACCCCTCTTTTGATGTGTAATAATCTATGTCGAGGTTGAATTGGATATGGTCCTTCCAAAGGAGATAAAATTGTTGATGGAGGGATAAAACCAACTCCAAAAAGTAGACTATGAACAAATTCCTTTCAAATGCAAGTATTCTCATGAATATGGGAATTTTTCTAGAAGTTGCACAAAGAATAGAACAAGGGATGAGGAGGATAATAAGGATGAACACTGAAATATTGTCACCCAAAAGGGCGGAAGGTTCCCTCGAAGCAGAACCACCCTGCCTCTTCTCTGGTGAAAGAAGGCCCCTCTGAAAATAGGTTTCAGGTTTTAGCTAACCAGGATCCTAACTTGGGTAAAGATGGTGAGATAAGGGAAGAAATGCCAAAAGGAGTGGTGCAAAATCAACTAATGCTTTAGGAAGTAGGTGAAGAGAAAAATTACAAGTAGGTTCTTCGTGAATAACCGTACATCGAGGTAATATCTAGAGCATCGTGTTCGACTTCAAGATAGAAGTCAAAAACTTCACAAAAAAAATGTCATAGTTAAGGGAAAAAGAAAAACAACCCACGGGAAGAAAAGGATGAAATCCAAATAAATCCCACAAAGAAAAGCAGGAAGAAAAAGAAAAGGTTGAAGGAAATAAAACTATTTTGGATTAACATATCAAAATCTTTTCATCTTCACCAAAGAAACTTATTGCAACAAATGAGAATCAGAAGGCAAGAAACAACCCCCTAAATCCTAGGAAATAATGAAAATTGTCTCCTGGAATTGTAGAGGGTTGGGGGGTAAAGTGAAGCTAGAATTAATAATAAGTATGATAAGAAGTGAAAGGATCTCCGTCCTACTTGTCCAGGAGACAAAAATTAAAGAGGAATAAAGAAGGGAGATAATGAAGAAGGAATGGAAGAATGATGAAGGTAGCTCAGTAGGGTTTATGGAGAGCTCAAGAGATATTATGACTTCGTGGGACAAAAGAATGTCCTCCTTCTCTACAAAATGGAGGATATCAAAATGGATGATGGTCAAACTTGAATACTTGGGGTAGATTGAAAAGTTAAAAATGTGCAACGTTTATGGGTTGGTTCTCCCTTAGAAGAAACACGCTTTTTGGGATACATTTGAAGACTTGACATATAGAATCCTACATCAAAAAATTATAGTGGTTGTATATTTCAATGTGTCAACCATTTCTCCCTCTGAAAGGACAGGGGGCATGAAGGTTCATGATACCTTTGTGGAATTGTTCAAGGAAATGCAAGCAACATGGAACCTGGTGGATGCCAATCCTAAGAGAGGAAAATTCACCTGGAATAACAGAAGACTTAGACCAGGACACGTTGTTGCAAGGATCGATCAGTTTTTGGTAAGTAATCACTTCATGTAAAAAAATAGTATTCATTGTTCAAAGATTTTACACTCTTGTGTTTCATATCATAAACCTATTCTTCTAGATTGTTGGTTCCTAAGGAAGTTGGGCCTATTCCTTTCAAATTTAAACCCATTTTGGTTAGAGAGGAGAAAGTATCAAAAATTTTACATCAAGTGTGGAAGATCTGTATTAAGGGAACTCCAAGCTACATTTGGGAATCAAAATTAAGAGCAAATAAAAATTCTCTTAAGTTGTGGGAAAAAACCTCTTAGATCATGTCCGAGAGAAACAAAGGCTCCAAGGGGATATGGGAAGACTACAAGCAGACATGGAAATCAGTGAGATAACTAAGGAAACCTTGAGAAGAGAACAAAGCATAGAAGAAAAGATTTTGAGTTTGGAGAGAAAAGAGAAAGATACATGGAGAATAAAATCCCGAAGCCTCTAGCTCAAATATGGAGATAAAAATACCAAGTACTTTCATAATTTGTACAAAGAAAGGATGAGGAGAAACACCATTTTTGCGCTGGAAAGTGAAAGGGGGGACAAATTACAATATTTTCAACAAATCAAATAAGAGGTCCTGCAACATTGTCAAACTTATTATCAAGAAGAAGGAGATGAGGATAAGGAAGCTCTTGAATTATTATGTGAAAATATCCCCATTGAAGTGACCAAGGAAGAAAATTATTCCCTTCTCAAATAAATCACTGAAGATGAGGCCAAGGATGTGATATGGTCCTTGCAACCTGAGAAGGCTCCTAGTCCTGACTGGTTCTCAATATGCTTATATAACAAGTATTGGAATATTATCAAGGTGGAATTGTGCAAAATGCTCAATTTTTCTAAGGGGAGAGATAATATTGGAAGATCCTCCTTCTTTATATCCCTAATCCCAAAGTACAATAGGCCTACATCCCTTAAAATATTTAGGTTGATTTCTCTGTGCAACTCATCTTATGAGATTCTAACCAAAATTATCACTAGCGGGCTCAAAAAGGTTCTTTCCAAAATTATTTCAAAGAATTAGGGAGGGTTTATTGCAAGTAGGTAGATCATGGATAACATAATTATAGTGAAAGAAGCCATACACTCAAGTTATAAAAGGAAAGAAAAGGGAATGGAAATCAAGTTAGAATTGGCTAATGCTTCTGATAGAGTAAGACATAGCTTTCTTTTCAGAGGACTGGAGAGCCTTTGTTTTTCTACAAAATTTATAAAGTGGGTTAGAATGTGTGTATAATAAATCCTTGGATAGCTCCTCTCATCAATGGAAGACCAACAAATTTCTTCAAAGATTCAAGGGTAATTTGTCAGGGTTTCCCTTTGTCCCCTTTTTTATACATTACGTTGGCATAATCTTTGAGAAAGTTTTTAAATAAGCAAACAAACGATGGTTCCCTTCTCAGAATTACTATTTCCAGAGGGGTTAAAGCTTGAACCATGCCCAATTTCTGATGACACTATTATGTTGGGGAACGTATCCAAGATTATTTCCAAGAATTTTAATTAGCACGCCTTGTCAATTTTGTTGCAAGATTCAAGAGGGGAGACTAATGTTGGGAAATGTTGTATTTATAGATAGAATTGTACCCCTCTTCTAACTTCACAAATTTCAAATATACTTGGTTTCAAAGGGGTAGGTAATTGGAAATCCTTCAAGTATCGGGGGGTTCCCATTTCTCTCAAAAAGAGCAAGGCCAAAGACTAGGAGGAAGTTATTTAAAAAATAAAAAGGTGAATTCAAGCATGGGAAGTTAAATGGAGAAATTTGGTGGGAAAGATATCTTGGCATAAAATATGTTCTCTTCTAATGCATATTTTCTTATGTTGTTCTCTTCTAGCTCTGGCTAATATAATGATTGGTCTTAGTAAAGAGATTATGAATTTTTTTTGTAAGGGGGGAAAGGAAAGACACAAAAACTTCTACGTGGTGAAATGGGAAACAGTATGCAATGAGAAAAGGAAAGGAGGAATATAAATTAGAGAACCCAGGTTGATGAACATAGCAATGTGAGACAAGACTCTTTGGAGAATCATTAACGTAAGAAAGAGTGGTGGAAAGAAGTGATTGAAAATATATTTGAAAAATCCTAAGATTCATTTCATAGATACATACTTGCAAGGTTAGGGGTCAAGGATTTGGGACTTGTGAAAATCAACGGCGAAACTAATTAAAGATCACTTGCAATCGCTGCCAGGTAATGGAAAAAACAGACATCTAGGAAGACATAATTCTGAATAATTATGCATTTAAGGAGAAAGAAATCTCAAGGGAGTTAAGGATTGGATAATAGGGAAATATATCTACAAGTTATGCAACCTCTTATATTGGCATAAAAATGGAATCTGGAAGGATTAGAAAAAATTGGATGTCCTGACTCATTTGCGTGAAGAATGTAGACTTATTCTTGAACTAAATAGGAAAGAACCTACAAATAAATGAGATCGAGATTCCAGAGGATGGGAAATCAAAGGATAATACATTGTGAAGGAATGATACAGACAATTATTGGCATATATTCCCTCCCCACCTACTTCAGGAGTATGGAATAAGATCTGGAAGTGAGATTGTATGCCTAAGATAAATGCTTTTTCTTGGTTGTTAATTCATCAAAAACTTATAAAATATGAGAATTTAAGGAAAAGGGGTATTGAAGGTATCGTTAGATGTACTCTCTACAAGAAGGAAGAAGAATCAAATGTCCATATGTTCATTGAATGTACCTTCATTGGGGATGTCTAGGAAGGATTTCCTAAGAACCGTGATGCTTCTTTAATTCTCCAAAATTGGGTTGAAGGATTTTTAAAAGGTTGGGTTCAAAGATACTATATGAATTTCTTAAACAAAATATACATGCTTAACTTATGGTGTGTTGACCACAAATATATCATATGGAAAAAATGATTGTCATGAAACTAAGAGATCTTTGATGAGGAAAAAGCCTCACCTAGTAGAGCTTCCTTGAAGACTAATTTACAAATGAAAGAATTTATTTCGACTCAAGGATGGTTCATAAATAATTCAAATAGTCTCACTCCTTATGAGATCCAATGGGAAAAGTGATTTATTCATATTGGGACAATCTCTCTTCAGTCCAATTATAAACCCAAAAAGCAAAGTTGGGCATCAGACCTTAATCCTGAGGAATTTCAAAATTGGAGGAATGGCCAGTCTAAATTTGCTCTCTTTTCTTATGGTGCCTTGAAAGGAAACCCAGGGGAAGCATGTGCAGGATGGGTCATAGTTGATCCTAGAGGAATAAAAACTAAAACTTTGGCTGGGGACTAGGAAAAAGAATGAACAACGAAGCGGAATGGGCCGCTTTGCTACATGGAATGGAAACAATCTTAGAGTTAAAAATTGAAATCTTCCAGGTGTTTGGAGATTCCAAAATTGTAATCCAAAATATATGGAGCATTCAGGCAGGCATAGGGAAGGAGGTTGGGAAAATTTAAAAGATGATATTGGCATGCTTCCCAGTTATTTCAAAAATCCAGTTTTTCCATGTCAAATGCCAAAATAATCAAGA
Organism: Pseudotsuga menziesii; assembly: GCA_001517045.1. NCBI lineage: Eukaryota > Viridiplantae > Streptophyta > Pinopsida > Pinales > Pinaceae > Pseudotsuga > Pseudotsuga menziesii. Next base: position 344,795 of record LPNX010362917.1, on the reverse strand, counting down.
ATCGGATAGGCTTGCTAATAAAGTCTCTAAGCTTAGGCAAGGAGATTTGGTGGTAGACAGCTCAAGGCCCATTATAAAATGGGAAACAAGGTTTTAATGATAGTTTTAATGTTGTATTTGAAATAACCTTGGGAAATTGATTGCCCCCATCCTCGTGGATTGTGGAGACAGGTTGGAGGTGGTGTTTGTTTGAACAATTTAAAGTTGGAGAGGATGAGATTCATGTGAAAACGATGGGAGGCAATGAACATTATATGCTTTTCCCAGGTTTCTTTATTTTCAGTCTTTTTAATTCTCTCAGTTATCCCCTCCCATGTGAAGTTCACTTGTTTTGTGATGGAGGACCCTTCGCACAGGATCACCCCTTTTTATTTAGCAAGATTCTAGTCTCATCTTTGTTATCTAAGCATTGTTGAAAGCGGTAGCAATGTTGGGTATGATAAGGATAGTGTGTTTAGGTTTGAATTTTTAAACATAGAAATAGAAAAATCCTATGTCCGTATTTTACTAGAGGACGATAATGCAGTGCATAAGGTGTTAGGAGAGATTCATGACTTGAAAAATATGATGGTAGATTATAGGAAATCATTGAGGTGTGTGTTTGAAGTTTCAAAGGAGTACCTAGAGGAGAATAAGAGGATTTATGTGGATATTACTAATTTAGCCTCATGTGTGAATGATATAGAAGGAGGGTATCGGGTCCAATTTGGAGAATTTTAAGACCTTAAACAAAACCTACTAGGAATGGAGAGGACATTGAATTCCAAGAATGAGGATGTTCATGTGGTTTTTGTCAATCTAAGGTGCAAATTGTGGGAGAAGGGCATGAGCATAAACAAACAGAATGAGGCTCATTTCGACCATATGAAGCACGTTTTCGAGGAAATGCAGGAAGGCATCAATGGATTGTACCATGGAAATAGTGGACCTAAGTGCGAGCTAGAGGAGGCTTCCCAAATGGAGGAAGTTTCCACTACCCAGCTAGTTGTAGAAGAAGACAATTTTGAGGAATGAGGCCTTAATTGTTATTAGCTCTATGCTATTTTTTGTCGATATTTAAATGGACATTTTATTGGAGTATATACAGTAAGAGGAAGTAGAATAGTTGTTGAAAAACATTTTTTCTTTTGTACTACAATTAGAGCAAGCAAAGATTGTAATGTGGATGAAATTATCCTGCTTAAAACTACTTTTTGAACTTCCTGTTGATGCCCTAGGGGAGATATGTAGTTCAAGTTTATATATATATATATATATATATATATATATATATATATACATATATATATCCTGATGGGTTAGCTCAAGTGGTTGAGAGTTGTTTATGTTAGCAGAAGGTCTCGGGGTCAAATCCCCGGGTGGATATGTCAAGGCCTCACTTAATGTCCCCACCGGGTTAGGCCCCGTAATCAGGGTCGTTAGGCCCCGTAATCAGGGTCGACGGTTTACCTTGGGTACCATTCTAAAATAAATGGGGAAGTACCTAAGGGTTTCCTAAGCATTTTTCCTTGTATATATATATATATATATAGTTTCTCATTCTTGTTTAAAAAAAAATCATTCTCTAAAATGGGACCTTCGAATAATTTTTTCAAGCCCCAAATGAATACACAGTAACTAAGTGAGGATTTAACTAAGATTTATATTAATTTAACTGAATTGTTAGTGTAAATTGTTGTTAGTTTTTAAAACTAAAGAGCTAGTAATGTGACCTTAGAAGGAATTCTATCATGAGACATGTGTTTATATGGTGTAAGCCTAATGATTAGCATATAAACTTATTTAGAGAGGGGATTAATTCCCTTGTATGGATGTTGAACCTATTTTTAAGAGAGGGAATTGTGTTAGATATATTGAGGGTTTTTTTTAATAGTGATAGTTGCCAACTTGTGTTTTATTTAATCTACCAAACCTTAGACATTTTGGAATATGTTGGAAAGGAAATGTTGTTTTCCTTGATAGGTAATAACATTTTATTATAATTTCTGTAAAATCCATTAGTTTCTAATTGGTTCGTGGAAAGGTAGGAAATTATACAACTTTCAAACTGAAGGTATTTTCCCCATCCCCTATGACATTATGCAGATATGACGATCAACCTTCTCAACCGCAATTCCTCCTCTAGAATTTTACCATATAAATCCTTGGTAAAATCATCCTAATAGATATAGAATTTGTAAATTCCCAAAGACTACAACTGCTTGCTTGGTTGTAGTTACATGTACTCTATGAAAGCGGCCACTTCTATTGTGTTTTGACTTTTGTTGTTCCTTTATAATGGGAATATCATTACGCTTCATCAACTCACATACCATGATCCTGAGTCCACTTATAATATAAATAAATTTTTTCATGTGGTTAAAGGAATCCTTTTCATGCCTTTCTTTTCTAGAGTTGGTCCAGGAATATTCAAGACACCTCACTAATTGGAACTTTTTCTTGACCTCCCCCTCTTACCATTGAAGAGAATGTTTCAAGGTTATTCACTATTATATCTAAAAATACTTATGATCCATGAATGAGTTCATCAAAACCTACTACTATGAAGGAAATATATGGGTAGGGATGTGTATTCAACAAGTACCTTTCCTATTCCCCCCTCCAAGGATTCTTGCAACCCTTGTGATGGCTATTATTAACCTCCCAAGGATTACTTTAGGTCTCCATGTTTGGTACCCTACACCACCAAACCCTCATCCCACTCCCTAAGTGGTTTTAACCCCCATTCAATCAATTGGTTGGTACTTCTCATGCCCCACCACATGTGGTTATGAAGTAGGCCCCCACTTCCACCTAGACTACTCTAAAAAATAAGGTTGGTAGAAAAACCAAGAACACGGCACTTCATACTTTCCTAGACATGCTCATTGTCAACCCCTCTATAATACCCACTAGGGAACCTATAACCTATGACATTTGTGATATGCTTGGTCACACTACCAATTAGCATCCAAAGTTTCCTATTTTATGCAGTCATATCCTTTTTTAGGAGAAGAGTATAAATGTGAACATCCATGTAGTTTATATTAATCTTCCAAGATCTACCAAACTGCATAATAAGTCATTTTGTACCAACCACTCATGTGCAGTATGTGACATATATGGCCATTATTTGCGCAATTGCACGGACCTCCAAAATTTGAGGCAACGTGGGATAAACTTGTCGTTAAAATCTCATGACATAATCATTTGAAGACATAGCCCCTCCTACCCAACCAAGTGAAGGAATTGTCTCCATCTATTACATTTATTCCTCAAGTGCATCATCCTCTTCATTTCCTCCATCATCCTCATCACATGCAATGGTTCAAAAACCCCTTGATCTTTCTACCCCTACTTTTCAAAGTGATGAATAAATCCTTGATTCCCTCACTGGCCCTGATTATTCATGGCATGACATGTAGCATCAAGATTATTTCATCTCATAGGAACCCTATATGTCAGTTGACTATTCAATAAAATTCTCCATCAAATCAAAAGGTTTAATTCCTCTAATACACTGATGTTGATTGGTTCAAAAATATGATTCCTCTTTTGGATTTATTTGAGGAAGTGAATATGGAAAACATATATCACACTATGAAAGCAAGCATTTTGATTAAGCTCGGTGTTACTAAGAATGTCTTGTTTCGTTCTTCCTATACCTCTAAGGAGATTGCATCCAATAAATATCTCTTTCAATAACTGTGCAGCATCTTTGTCTTGTATTACATTGAAGTTATAGGGATCAACCTTGTCATAGTGGATCATCGCATTGATAAATGACCCAACGAAGAGAATATGCACCAAAATAAAATGCCTATTCATCCTTCTAAATATTTGGTTATCAAACTTTAAATTGATAAACTTCAAAATGTAGGTTTCCTCTACCTAGTTGTGTATACCATTTGGTTTCCAATCTAGTCCCAAAAAATATGAATAAAGGAACCATTCATGTTTGTATTGATTTTTGAGATTTTAACAAAGCATGTCCTAAATAAAAATATCCCACCCCCTTTATTAACCATATTATCGATGCATTTGTTGGGCATGAATTATATCCTTAAATGATGGTTTCTTGGCGTCTAATCAATTCCAAATACATCCTCGAGACTAGTACAAATCTCCATACACAAACTCTGGGAACCTTTTCCTACCAATTCATTCCCTTTAGACACAATAATGATAGAGCCACCTTTTAGTGTGCAATGTCATACTACTTCCATGACACGATTGATGATCTTGGAATATGTGGATGATCTCACAACTTGTTCAAAGAAATGATCACAACACCTAAAAAATTCACTTAAACCCAATTAAGTGCATGCTCAGCATCCGTGCTAGCTAATTTCGAGGACTTATCATTTCTAAACAAGGGATTACTATTGATCCTTTAAAATTTCAATCCATTCTTGAACTCCCCCCTCCTAAGACTTCACGTCAATTCCAAGGCATGCAACATAATGAAAACTTATTACATCGATTTATCCTATACTATGCTATGTGTGTTCATGTATTCTTAAGATAGTTATGTTCTAAGATCCATTTTGTATGGGTTGATTAGGCTCAATGAGTATTTGATTCCCTTAGATGTGCTCTTAATTGACGCCCTTAAATGTGATCTTACTTTGGCACCCTTAATTATCCCTCTAGATTTTGTGAAGTATTTTATCCTTTACATATCGGCCTCTTCATATGTCATTGCTAGGGTCCTCATTCAAGAAGGTGGTGACCATATACTATGCTAGTAAGAAATTGTTTGGACCCTCCTTATCAAATAAACATCTGGATAATCTTTCCTTATCCATCATTTTCCTCGTCCAAAATATATGCAATTACATCCTAACGAGTAAAACCAAATCCATCGCAAATTCAAACCCCATCTTATATATCTTGAATAAGTGTGTCATTAATGGAAAATTCACCCAATGGGTCATTATCCTCCAAGAGTATGACCTTGAATTTACTACTCCCAAGGGTAAAAAGGCTCTGGCATTGGATAATCTTATCTCAAACTTTCCTACTAGCATTAGTGATCCCCCTATCAATTAATATAATCTCCCCAACAAACATTTGTTCATTATTTCCCCACACTATCCTTAGCATGGGGTCATTCATTTATTTACACATTCATAATTTCATTCCTCGTATATTTAAATATGCTTGTCATCAAATTCATCACTATGTTTCCCATTACCTTCTCATTGATGATGTTCTATATTGGTGGGGGGTGGACACGATCTTACAATGATGCATCAATTTTGAGGAGGTTGAATGGGTATTAAATGACTATCATAGTGGGCCATGTGGAGGCCACCTTTCATGAATGGCCACTTCTAGAAAATCATCTACACCAATTATTTTTTTCCTACCTTATTTTCTAATTGCATTGAGGCAGTGAAGCATTGCCAAAACTACCATTTTTTTCCTCATGGTAAGGTGACCTCCTGTCCATTTTACAAATGAGGCATTGACTTCATGGAGTGTAATCCCATTTCAATTGATGGCCATAAGTACATCGTTGTGGTTATTAACTATTTCATTAAATGGGTCAAATCCATGTTGTCATATAATAACACTGACACCACAACCACACATTTCCTCTTCAACCGAGTCATCACTCAATGTGATGTTTTGAATAAATTGATTTCTTATCATGGCAATCACTTCAAAGATTTTTTTTGGGAATATCTTGATAACCATTTGAAATTTGAGCACCAATTTCGATCTACATATTACCCATGAATCCATGGCCAAGTTGAGGTGGTCAATAAAGTATTGAAAACCATGCTCCAACAAGTGATTGATAAGCAAACTTTTAATTGGCACCTCATGCATGATACACTTACTCGAGGAAAGTTTGAGTCTATGTGGAAATTCCCTTACATAATCAAATGTTATTTATGAAAGGGGGCATATCTTGTTGTTGGTCTAGATGGACAACTCCTCAAGAACCCTCGCATACCTGAAGAAATTATATCCATGAGAATGGTGACCCTTTGATATTTTGTATCATAGTTATTTTATATCCATCCCCTTAGGATGAGCCTTATGATTTGTCTTTTGACCTTTTCAAATGGATCATTCATCTCGATGTTTCTTTGGTTATGCCAATAGCACATGTGGATACACTCTAAATCTCTCCTAGGTAGATTGGGTCATATATTCCCTATTGCACTCCCTCATCATGTTAGTGGCCTAGGTGTTAGTGTTTCCACCAATAATCAAGCAATATATGATGTTGTGATAGGTCTTATGTCCAATTCCCAGCAATTACATATTCGTCACCTTCATTTTTATCTTGATTCTTGGCTTCTTTTTGCATAGTTGAATAATTGCTATCTACTATGTCATTGTTTCCTCTTTAGAAAAAATGTTTGAGATAGACAATTGGTTAGACAATCTGAATTCATCACATTCATTCATATACCCATGTGTCAATAGTTTTGTATATAGTACTACAAATCATATTATAAATTGGCATATTATCCACCAAAAATAAGAAAATAAATCATACATGTGTATATAATCATAACCATAAGTGCATCTACATGTACATAAGAAACCATACACGCATACATCACATTACATCATAGATAAGTCACATGCATATAAAACCACATATTTTTCATATTGATATATATTATCATCCAAAAAATAAGTAATGTTTACATTGAAAGAGCACATAGTTCAATCCAAAAACATGTGATACATCATCAAAAATCCCATGCCATGTGCATGGGGGAAGTTCCATAAACTGCCTACTTATCATCGTCAAAATTATCTCCCATATCATTGTTTGGAATATAAATATGATTTTCACCTCATCATGTCTTATATGGTTTGGGATATAATGGTTATACTCCACATAGTTGACCACCACTTTGGTGGATCTTGGAAGTAGATAGTGATCAACCCATCATCCAAGTGCTACTATCCCTCATGCATTATCCAAACTAGCAATTGATAAATGTCTTGGTACAACCCCTCCTTGATAGCATCAACTTCCCACCATCAACTATGTGTTGAGGGGGTAGGATCGACCACCTAAACCATTCCATGTCATCTCTGGTGGCCCTAAGGAAGAGTGTAATATGTAACTTGTATCACATAAATATATCTAGATACAATCTAGCTAGTATGTAAACATAACTTAAAAGGAATAATCAAAATTATGCACACCCTTAGCTCCCCATGCCTAGGCATGTAGTAGTAGTAACTCATATCCCCCTAGGTATTCCATCTCCACATAGGGGTAACCCTAAATGACCACAGGGAGTGTTTTCCACTAAATAAGGAAATAATGTTGAAATACTTTTCCCACAACACCAACCCTACCCCTCAACATCATATCTCACCATTGATGCATTTGGGGTTGTGTAGGCCATGCATACTAGATCGCATGGTGGGGCCACAATGTAGGCACCCTTTTAAAGAAATAGTTGCATATGAATGTAATGACCCTAAAATATCCACCCATCTGGTTGTAGTGAGATATTTGGTGTCACATTGTCGTAAGGAACATTTGAGCACACCTAAAGGTATGTGACTCCTAGATCTCGATATCCTCCACTTAAATGAAGGGTTAATGTAGAGACGATCCCACCACACATTGGGCATCTAGGTAATCATCCATCACCACATAATGTGGATGCACATGCTAAGTATTTCCTACTAGGCCATACATGGGTGGTCCAATGATGGAATAAACATAAAAAAGAGTGAGGTTGGTGTGGTCACAATGAACATAGCGATATATGCATCCTAGTATTGAATGATATTCACCTAAAGAACACCACCTTCCCTCGTCAAGGGGTTTACAAGGAATTTAAAAAGATCATATTTTGTCCATGTCCCTCGCATGCCAAGGTTTTTTAAATATGTGCATCTAGAGTCAAAATATCCCCTTGTCTCCATCTCACCCTCATAGATTCAATTTTGTCCAATAAGTTCAACATGTTAGCAAATGTTTTCTACCTAATAAATTACAAAATTTCATTGTAGTTTTCTCATGAAAGTTATGATGGGGCATTGCACCTATTTGAGGAGATAATGTGAACCCATCACAATATTTCCCCAAACATTTGTGATGATTGGTCATGATATTTCTCCCAACATGTGTGATGTCGTTACACTTATTGGACCCTTTCATGAGCATGTCGCGTAAAAAGGATTGAAATCTACAATGGTTAGTGGCAAGCTTCTGAGGATCCCCATGAAGCTAGAAATATGTAATCTAGAAAATAAATGGATCGCAATGAATAGCAATGAGATACCACCAACTTGAAACACACAGAATCAAAATCCAACAATTGGAATGGAAAATATGAGCACCTAAAGTTCCAATTCCCACAATCTCCTCCAATGGTGAATAGTGAAATTGAAACCTGCCATATTTATAGATTTTGGATCAATTGTTCTTTTTATTTGTACGAATTTATACAACACTAGTTTGACACATCGTTCATACTATTATACTACTAATTTTGTGCTCTTATTATTCACATAACCAAAATTTTGTGATTGAGAAATTTTTTGGTTTCCCCTCATGCATGTAATTTAGGTCGGCTTTCTATGTTATATTTTGCTTGTACTATTGAATTTATTTCCAAAATCACTTTTACACTTTGATATTATTTCTATATGTGCAAGTATAGGTTGTGTTGAGATCACACCATTTCTCTACATGTAACCTTCCTTATAGGTATATATATCCAAACTAGCATATAGGTGACTTTATAAACATCGTATGAATGAACCAGTTTGATCCCATTTCATTTATAGGGCCCACTCTATTGCAGAAAGTGGCATAACCCAACCCCCCTTGCATTTTCTCTTTCCTAGAAATAGAGCCTTACCTACATGGGTTGCCACTCATTAGTAACCCTAGTGCATTTTTGTACCCATGTCGCTCTTTCCCCATAGGAATCAAAGTTTAGCTAGTCCATGATACCAAATTTAACCTCATATGCTTCTTAATCTGTACTCATTCACCTACCCTAAGAATCTCATATAATGAAATTGTATGTTTCATTTACGTATCATAATCCTACCACTTCATCCATACTATAAAAGTTACATAATCTTGCCATCGTTCATCTAACCTAAGGATATTACCACTAGTTCCCTACCCTTGGTCTCTTCTATATGATATCACACATTACATTGATCCATTTGGTCACATATTGGACACTTATCCCCTTGACCCTATTTTTTTCTCGAGTACCTTTTTACTCAAGAAAAAATTTCAAAAGTGCTCCTTGGCACTATTGTAGACCATATATGATCTCTTATGGAAAAGTATTGGTCACCTTTGTTTAGATAATTCTACGATGTTTCACCCATGGAACCTTTCTTATGTTAGCATCCACACAATCACTACAAGAAAAAAGAACATTTTGTGGAGGTTATAGTGGGTGCTACTCTAAAATGAGCCCAAATATTCGTTTATAGCGGAGGTCACTACTGGAAGCGAGCCAACAGAATTTTTAGCATATTTTTTTGGTGTGTTTATACATAATAAAAGCACTGATGCATGCATGACATAAACGCACCGGTGCTACAAATAGATCATGTAGAACCACATCCTGAAACACCAACTAGCAAAAAAATTGCAAACAATGTATTTATATTAACATAACACACCGGGGCACCACATTGTTAAATGCATTGAAGTATGGTAAACACATAGGTGCGAGCATCGGATTACCATATCTTATTATTCTTAATTTCCAACACCCTTGCAGTATGTCTAATCCATTGCACCAAGGAAGTATATCCTAATATGCACTGCATAAGGTTTTAAATTGAATCTGAATCTATAAATATAGATAATATTATTTTTTATTTAAAATATTTATACTTTATGCGTTATATTTGATCTACTGCACCGGTACGTTATAGTTTATGGTGCATTGTGTCAAGGTTTTAAAAAAATTATAGGCACTATGTTTAAATGATCAAAATGCATTGGAGCGCCACGTAGTTGAAAGCACAAAAGTAGGGTAAATGGATAGTTGAGAACACTGGATTACTTTTTTTTATATATTTCCATCACTGATGCGGTTCTTCAAATGAACTACATCAAGACTATATAGCGTAAGACACACTGCAATATGGTTAAAAATTTTCAACTTTAAACCACAGACTACATTATTTTTTATTTTAATTTTTTTATTAGCAGTGCATTGAATATAACGGACCGCACCAGTGCATTCTATTGTCAAGCACATCGATAAAGTTTTTTATTAAAAAACATACCACATGAAAAAATCATTTTTACCACATTAACAGTGCTTTTGAGACCTATATCATCGGTGCGGTACAATCCCTACTCATATGACCTGACATTTATGCTCCACGTGGTAGAATTGCTCATTTCTGTTGGTTCTTGATTGTATTTTGAACTTCGCCAAATGGTGGGCAAATTTTCAAAAATGACTTATATCACAACCATGCCTCTCCAACGCCAAAATGTACAGACAAATTCATTGTTACTTAATAATTGAATTTTTTAGTGGACTAAAATTAAAAATTAACCTTTTTTCTCCTTAATTTAAAAACAAAAACAACTAAAAACTGTTTCTGGTGCATTTGAGTCATCTAGCTTGCACCACGAATGGTGCACCCTATAAATTCACAAGGTGCACCATCCAAGGTACATTTCGATAGGACGTGGACCACAAATGGTGCACTATAATTTCATAATGCACCGATGAACTAGGTTTAAAAAAATATGAACATAAACCTGTGCAGATACTAAACCAAAACGTATCGTATATACGATGCACTGATGTGTTCCAAGTGCACTACCAAACCAAACGTTATTAAAAAAATCACTGCGTTAAGTAGTGCATTCCATTAAACATCCTGCACTGATGTCTCGGTGTGCCAACATGTATTCAGAGCACCACTACCAAATTTTATTTTCTAACCTCTTCAAAGGTGGCTACGATGCACTCTAAGAACAATTACACACCGTGAATGGTGTGATAACATGTCCACAACACATAGGTTTTGTCAGTGAAAAATTTTAAAATATAAAAAAGAACAAATGTTTAATAGTGTGGTTTGATAAATCCACCACGCTGATTTTTCGGTGCGCTAATGTTGTATCTGGCACACCATAAATGATACAAACTTTAAAAAACTTGTAAACAACTCCAATGGTGCACAAATTAATCCAAACATATCGTACATAAGGTCAGGCCTAGAATTTCAAATTTACTTTGCCTGTCAAACAGAAATTTGATGACATTTTGGGATTTTTCATGCCCTTCAACTTACAGTTCATACATTTGAGTGACTGTCAAACTAAGTCTTCATACCTGCAATTGAGATAGGTTTTGGTGAGCTTGGGATTCGATCCCGAGCTAATGAGTTTTACCATGCAATACATGAGACATTGATCAAGTATTAAAATTTAAACTAGTAGAGGTTACCTGCCTATACTCTCAAACTAGTAGAGGTTACCGGCCTATACTCTCAAACTAGTATTATAATTTGAACTATTATAGGTTAACTGCCTACACCCCAAATTAGTAATAAAATTTATGATGGGCTAATTAAATAGGTAAACTTCAAATCTACGGTTTGGATTTTTTAATACCTGTCAACGTTGACGGTTAAATTTTATAATTACTTGTCAAATACGTTTAAAAACATAAAAAATGTTCCACAGACCATCAAGTTCCAGGCCTACATACGGTGCATTGATGTGTGCCAAGTGCACCACATAAACAAACCTAGGTTAAAAATATTGTTAGTTTAAACGGTGTAGTCCATTAACCATTTTGCACTGATATCACAGTGCGCTGATGTGAAAACGGTGCATTGTTATCACAAAAAAATTATAACACACCAAATGAGGCTACTGTCTCTAATAACCCATACACACCATTTACAATGTGATGACATGTCCACAATGCACCGGTTAAGTGATGAAAAAATTTTAAATTTTCAAAGAAAATAAAACATTTAACGGTGCGCTACATCAAACTCTCCTCATTAATTTTCTAGTGTGCTTACGTGTAACGGGCATACCATTAAAGCATATAAATTAAAAAAACTTGTGGTTGCATCATTAAAGCAAAACATATCAATGGTGTGGTTTATGAACATTTGTGCACTACTTTCAGTGCACTGATGTTTAATGAGTGCACTGTCATTAACCACTTAAAAAGGTATAAAAATCCCAATAATGCACTATGTTAATTGGTGTGCATATAGTCCAAGAGCACTATTAGTGTTGCTCTTATTATAGAAAAGCATCGGTGGTGGTGTGATACTGTAATTGAGGCACACCACTAGTCAAAATTCATTCTTCTTAGAAAAAATGTTATTATTTGACGGTTATTAAATAGCATGCTAATTGAATGAAATATTTAATGTTTTTATATGTCTATTATGACACTAATTCATATTATATGTGAAACAAAGACATCAATTGGAAGAGGATAGTAAGAAGCAACATGCATGGGTTTATCAATACAACATAGTGCATTAGTGGGAGACTAGGGAGAGGGAGACCTATTGAGGGTTTTTGGCCTCCTAAATTTCTATCAAGAGGCTACATCGCTCAAGGGAAACTCTTTATTGTTGGCACAATTGAACCGTTATTGGGGTCATCACAGGAAGGCATTTTGTGTTGGTCCCGATCAGTGCTTCCAACCCACTAAGGAGGATGTTTATTTCATTATCGGGATATCTAGGAGAGGGGGTGATTTTCCCTAGTTCCCCGATGTCCTAGATCATGGTGTAGTAGAGAGTCGGCTAGCTTACTCTCAAAGATATATTGGTGACCACGTCATCGATCCTGCTAATTTTTAAGTGTGCAGTGGGCAGCTTATATTTGTGATTCTGGTCGAGAGGATGTTAGGTGCCTCTCTCGTTTTATTATTATAGTTGCGCACTCCATGAGTGATGGGAATTGCATTAGTTTCCCTCTATTATATTATGTTTATTCTTTATTGCAGAGACCTAGATGCATTAGGTGGTATGCAATTTTTTGCATCAATTTTGTTTTTCTTTGGGTAGGTTTCGTCCATTGATTGATGGGAGGGCCAACTTCCCTTTATGTTCAGAGATTTCTATTTTTTTTAGAGGTTTTTCCAGCCACCATGCCATCATTTGAGCATCACCGTCCTAAGCCGATGACAGAGGTGTGTATGCACATGTGGGGGCAGGTGATTCCCAAGATGGGGGAGCCTAAGTTCCCAACTAGGATCACATCAGATGTGCTTGAGATGTTATCCAGAGAGGATGACCATGCATTATACATTGTGACATATCCATATGCAACTTGGATTGGAGAGCATCCCATGGAATCTTCTTCACCCAAGATGAGCCATCGAATGAGAGAGGTAATATTAGCATTGTGTTTAAATTAATCTAGTTGCATTTTATTCTCTTAATACTTAATGCAAATCAAAATATATTCTAAATTGTTATATTAAAGTGCTTAGTTAAATTGCCTAATTATTATTGTGTACTATATATTTTGTATACATTGGAACATTCAATGGTTAGCGTCCACCTCCTCCCACTCAAGATTATGAATAGATGTAGGAGCCCAAGGTGCCACAATTGGGCGCCAAACCTAGTCTTTAATGCAATCCTGATGATAGGTATCGACAGGAAGTGGCCGACAAGTTATCATGACTATTAGTGCAGTAGGGTGTTGAGCCCGTATGCGTGTCCAGCATTGGGTGACACCCTCACCTCGCATATTTATGGATCATGGTTTCTCATGATATGAGGAAATTGATGCATCATATTGTTAGTGCATCCATTTTTTTAGCTTCTAGGAGGGTTGACCATCAGCCTCCTTGTAACACCCTGTTTTTACCTTGATTTTTGAGATTATTATAACTAATCTTTGAGGGCACTCTATGATGTATGACCCGGCTACTTACTATTTGAAATCTAAAATAACTTTGTATGGACATATTTTTTATGGCATCTAGTTTAGGATGACCTGGACTTGTGTGAAGCAATGAATTATTGATGAGATATGACCTGAAAAGGATTATCTGACATATTGATGAGTAAATAATGATTATGAAAATAATATCGACATTTGGTCAATTATGTATGCAGTTATATTATGATTTTAATTGTGGATGAAAAATCATGTGACTTTATCAGCAAGGATTAAATTTGTATAATGTTTTGACAAAAGTTATCTAGAATGTACTCTTATGGTATGTCTAGTGTGACAGGAAAGGAAGGTACATGAACCGCAAGAAAGCATCCATACACAAAGACTCTAGCTGAGTCGACGACTATGGCAGGATATATCAATCTTGTTTATGATATGATTTAATCATGATGCACATGAGGTATGATGTACATGGACTCTGGATGAGTCAAGAACCTTCGACCATTAATGTCAATTTGATATCTATATTATGTTTGAAATATTGTTTATAAGATTTGATGCACATGATGTTTTATATGCAAATGATGGGATTGTGATTTCCAATCGATCCACATCATGTGACGGGGATCAAAAAGTATACTTGTAATACTAGAAAATTAGACAGCACAATGAAATTTGAATAGAGTGAGGAAAACTCTAGTTCATCAGATGTGTGTTCCGTGAGGGTAGGTCATGAGTCTGTCACTCATGAAGATTGTACTAGGGGCGTGAAATAAGGATTTATCCTTTATCCCCTTGAACCATCTAGCTCTTCATAGGGTAGGTGAACTAAGTTAATATTGGCTCAGTCATCATAACCAACTCCCCACTTGTGTTAATTATCAGCAAGGCATGTTGGAAGCATAGCACCTTGATAATTCTGGTCACGACGAGAATGTGGTGGTAACCAACATCTATTTTAATTAAGGGAAATGATAAATTAATCATAAATAAATTTAAGTAAGTAATAAATAAATAAAATGATCAATTAAATAAATAATACATAAATAAACTGAAATAAAGCTAATTTAAGAAATCAGTTAACAGAGTAAATTAAGGAACTTGAACCAAAGTGAATTCCTAACTAATCGAAAAAGAATCACAGAGCTAAAGATAACTAAAAAACTGGGTGGGTAAATAAAATAATTACTTAATTAATTAAAGGAAACTAAAGAGTTAACTAAAAGTGGTGCATGTAATGCATGGGAATTAACGAAATTGTTAATAAAAGCTAAAGAAAAGGGAGAAATGATGATCTTCATCTTTTTCTTCTTCGTTCCTGCCATAGTTTGGAGTCGGGACCAATTTGGTGGCTCTGAGGTGACTGGAAGACTATGGTGTAGTACGACGTGAGCGAGGTTGGGAGCCTCTCAGTAGCATCCTAGCGTCATACTTCCATTGCTAGCAAGGTATCGTCATCCCCGTCGAGCTCAGGGTTCCTAGGGGAAGGAGAGTACCCATCAGGGTATGGTAGGGAGGAAACCGGTGGATTCGGCATGATTGGAAATCCAACGACAACAACTGCAGCGGAGTGATGACAAAAAAACCTTCGGCATCGTCCTCAAATGATAACGACTAGTGATATCAATAGGTATTCTACTATTGTTAAAATTATTTTTATTTGGTAAATTAGAATTATTAAAACTAGTTGTGTTGTACCTTTGAGGAATATCTTAAGGTTTTTATGCATGTGCAATGATGAAATTTAAATTAGTTTTTTATTTGATATTAGATATCGAATTAAAAGAATCGTCAATATATGTTTAAATTTTCTTAGATGTGATATGTTTACTGGAAAATATGCATGCCTTAGTTGTATTTGTCGGACCCATTGGAGGGTCGTTACACATGGTATTGGAGCATGGTTCAAATGCTCGGACCCGAAGGCTCTTAATCTGCTTGCCTTCATTAAAAAATTTGTTGTTGGTCACTACCCTTAAAAATTAAACTATATATATATATATATGTATTCCAATAGGAAAATATATGTCACTCTAAATAAAGAGTAACCATAAACTGTTCCTGAGGAACTTTCGTTATATTCACAGAGAAAAACCAAGACTTAACCCCGCTAATATCACAAGATACATAGAGTTCATTCACAGAGAAATGGACCTATCAAAAAAATACACGGTCTAGTTCGGGGCTAGACCTTTCATATCTCGACAAAAACTAGTATGTCTCATATGTTCAGTCCCATAAACCTGTATCATATATACATCGCCATTGGCATTGATTGACAAAACCATCTTTCCATCCATGAATTGCTTCTAACTCACTATTATTTCCTCTGTCTCCTGATTTCCTATATCAAGTAGCAGAGCTAGCTTTGATAGTCCATATACTTCCATGTTCATCTCTCTGTATATATGAGAAATTATGAAACCTATGAATAATTCCTATAACCTTCTGATTGCATTCAACAATTGTTGTAAATAAGGAGCATTGATTTGAATCTTCCTGTTTACCCAGTCTACCACCATTTTGGAATCCCTGAAAACTTGCAGCTGTGATATATTGTTGTTTATAGCTAGCTTAAGGACCAAATGAAAGGCTGCTAGTTCTGTCTTGTTATTGGTGCAGTGTCCAGGAGAAAACTTAGCTTGCAGCTTATGTTTGTCTGAGAAGTATAGCACCCCTCTTGAGCCTCCCAGGGGAGGGTCTCCTTGACTGGAACCATCGAAGAAAGCCCATGGAACAACTTTATTTATCTCTGGAGGAACAAGAACTCTTATTTTAGGCTCTTTTTCTTTGGATTTATGTTCCCTGTCCCACTGTACAACAAGACATGTTGTTAATTCGGGAGGAATCAATTTATTATTGAAAATAACTGTGTTTCTAACCCACCAAATTCCATATGAGAAAAGGGATGGGAAAGAACTGTATAAACATACCGATCTTTCTATCCACTAAGCTTTTGCTTTATGTTCAAGAGAGACCCCTGGAATCCCCTAATACTTTAGTTCCTTACACATTTCCTTCCATACAGATTCTTCATAAGAACAAAAATTAAACAAATGAGAACCAGTTTCCTCATCTGAGTAGCATAGTGCACATCGACTTGAACCAGTCCATCCTCTTTTCTGCAAGTTATTCGGTTCCACATATGTCGATTTTCGCAACGGTCCTTTCCCATCCCTTTTCTCATATGGAATTTGGTGGGTCAAACTCACTAGACACAGCCAAGCCAATAGATGGGTTTATCCGGCTACTAGCCAAGCCATCTTTCTAGTTGGGTTTATCAGGCCTCTAAGGCAATGGGCAGGAAGAACTGCTAAGCTAGCGATCTCATCTATAGAGCTAAGAACACCTTCACAAGACCTATCTTTCCTGGTTTCCTTACTTCATACACATGCAACACAAGGAAGTGTCCCCTTCTCTTCTCCACTGTCCCTCAGGATACACCTTCCCTTCCAGTTCTCTTCAGGATGTGCATAGTAGGTTCACCAACCACTCTTATCTTATTGTGAGCTTCCACACTAGGTTTATCAAGCACATTCTACGTTGCTCCCACTCCTAAGTCTTGTACATAGTTCATACCCAAGCCAGGGCTCACAACACAACAACCACAGGGAGACTCCACAACACAAGATTTACTCTGGAACACGAGTAACAGGGTCTCATACACTCTGTAGTTCAAGTTATCACTGCAACAAAACAACCACAGTCTCACCCCAGGAAAAACACTTTCAAAATGCTCAGGATACACACACAGGAAGAACTCAGCTACCCCCCCCGAGCTTCCACGCGAATGGAGAATAATGATCATCCCTGAGAAAGACGTCCTGCCACCCCCAAAATGTCAATGCACGAGGCAAAAAATGGCATACAGTTCTGGTGTTTTCTTGTGCATGCAAGCAAAACACGACATTTGAAACTGGGTGCTCTGCCGAATTCAAATTTTCCCATGCTCTTCCCCTTCCATGCAATAACTACCTCAACCACATTTTGGCAGAAATAAATGGTTGGGGAGAAAAACAAGAAAAGGGTAGTTGATAGTTTTGATGGGATTTCCCCATGACAGATGAATTTTCCCCAAACTGGTTCAAGGTCAACATTCCCTCCACCCTTATCCTTAGGAAAATCATCCCCCATCTCATTTTTTCTTTGCATTGACATAGCTGGTTGTGGGTTTTTCATTAATTTGCATATTTACATGATGTTTACAAACATGCTTTCCTTAACACATAAAACAAAGGCATCAACCACGATCGCCTATATACCAAACATTAATTAATGACAGGGCCTTGGCCTTGAGATCCTTGTCATGAATCCATATAATATTTACATCATATACATTAATGCAAACGGGGTTGAAACCGGGGTGTTACATTCCCCTCCCCCTTCAATAGCACTATTCTTAGTGCTTTTACAAAATTTGAACAAAAATGCTACACTGGTGCCGCCCTTAGTGCTCCACAAATTCAAAAAAAAATGGATGTTCCAATTGCATGGCATCGTCCATCTCCCATGTAGCCTCTTCAGGACCATTGTGCTCCCACTGCACCTTTACCTGTCCTATGGCTCGGTTCCAAAGCATGGTGACCTTGCTGTCGAGGATGCACATTGACTCGATTCAGAACTCTCCCTCGGGTTCCACCTGAATCACATCCCAATTTATCACATCGTTAGGGTCATGTATATATTTCTTAAGCAAGGAAACATGAAAAAAATAATGAGCCCTAGTGCTAGCTGGCAATGCAAGTCTATGTGCAACTGGCCCTATTATTTCAAGCAATTCAAATGACCCACAATATATGGGTGACAACTTGGCACAACTTCCAAGTTTCAAGGAAATTTTCTTTTCCCTCACTTTGAGGTAAACATGATCCCCAACACTGAACTCTTTGTTCACCCTATGCTTATCAGCATAGATTTTCTATCTGTCTTGGGCTGCTTTTAGATTCTGCTTGATCTTTACAACCTCCTGCTCCATCTCCTTGAGAAATTATGGACCAATCACAACTCTATTCATGAGATTATCCCAAGTCACTGGTGTCCTACACCTCCTTCCATATAGAGCTTCATATGGATTCATCCCCAAAGATGCTTGCTGCCCATTGTTATAAGAAAACTCTACCAAGTGTAAATAATCTTCCCACTTGGTTGGTTTGTCCATCACATACATGCGAAGCATGTCTTCAAGCACTTGGTTAACTCTCTCCGTCTATCCATAAGTATGAGGATGGTAGGCAGTGCTGAAGTTTAGCTTTGTACCCAAATATGTAAACAATCCCTTCCAAAAATTGGAAGTGAACTTGACATCTCTGTCAGAGACTATTGCCTTAGGAAATCCATGCAATTTGAAAATATCCTTCATGAAGATCTTTGCAATGTCATCAGTCTTATGCATAGAATTAACCGGTATAAAATGTGCTGCCTTTGTCAACTTGTCCACCACAACCATGATGTAATCATGTTGTCTCCAAGTCATTGGCAATCCTGTAATGAAATCCATGGAAATAACTTCCCATTTCCATTCTGGAACTGGAAAAGGCTAGAACAAACCTGATGGGTGTTGAGGCTCAACCTTCACCTGTTGAAATTTCATGCACCTGGAAATGTATTCAGCCATGTCCTTTTTCATTCTTGGCCAAAAGTACTATTTTTTGGTTGTAGCAATTGTATTATGATATCCTGGGTGACCAGAATATGGAGCTTGATGGATCTCGTCCATAACAACTCTCCTCAAATATGCTACATTCGGAATGTAAATTATGTTCTTATAGGTAAGAAGTCCATCTTCTTCCAATTTATATCCCTCATACCTCTTCTCAAGAATTTTCTACTGCAATTTGTCTTTTACCTGCTCATAGAATTCATCTCCAGCAGTATGATTAACAATCTACTATCTCAAATCTGATTGGCAAATATTAAGAGGTGCCACATGCATTTCCTGCACCTTCCTGTTGAGTGCATTGACTACTTTATTCTCTTTTCTTTTTATGTGTTTGATTTCAAAATCAAACTCACATAAAATCTCCAGCCATCTAGCTTTCCTAGCATTTAGAGTAGGCTGATCAAACAAATACTTCAGACCACAATGGTCTGTCCTTAGCTCGAATATTCTTCCCATCAAGTAGTTCCTCCACATCTTGAGAACATGTACTATGGCAGGAAGTTCTAGATCATGAGTAGCATAGTTCTTCTCATGTTCCTTCAACTTCATGGACTCATAACATATCACGTGGTTGTATTGCATAATAACTCCTCCAAGCCCTTGACCGCATGCATCAATACACACCACCAAATCTTTCTCTGGGTCTTCAACCTTCAAAACAGGTGCACTTGTGAGAATATTCTTCAACTGATGGAATCTTTCTTCACACCTCACTACCCATTCAAACTTCATTCCCTTCTTTTGCAAAGAAGTAATGGCATGTGTAACCTTGGAGAATCCTTCAATGAACCTCCTGTAGTATTCTGTAAGTCCCATAAAATATCTTACATCTGTCACATTTCTTAGAGTAGGCCAATTCATTATGGCTTCAATCTTCTCTCGGTCCATAGATATACCCTATTCTGAGATAATGTGACCCAAGTACTGAATCCTATCTCTGTAAAAGTCACACTTACTCAACTTTGCATACAACTGATGCTCCTTGCACAATTGTAATGTTAATCTCAAATGCTCCTCATGCTCTTCCTCATTCTTAGAATAAAAAAGAATGTCATCAAGGAGAAAAAGAACAAACTTGTCCAAATACCTACTGAAGACACTATTCATAAGGCACATAAATGTAGCTGGCACGTTTGTGAGACCAAATGGTACCACTATAGACTCATAATGCCCATACCTTGTCTTGAAGGTTGTCTTGTGAATGTCTTCATCCTTGATTCTTACCTGATGGTAACCAGACCTCAAGTCAACCTTGGAAAATACCTTTGCTCCCCTCATTTGATCAAAGATGTCATCGATTGTAGCCAAAGGATATTTATTCTTCACTGTAACCTTGTTCAGATGTCTGTAATCAATACACAATCTGAGTATACCATATTTCTTTCTTACAAACAGAACTGGTGCTCCCCAAGGAGATACACTCGGCCTGATATACTATTTCTCCAACAACTCTTGTAGCTGCATCTTCACCTCTAACATTTCCAGCGTACTCATTATGTAGGGTGTCTTGGACACTGGTGCTGCTCCTGGGACAAGTTCAATCATGAAATCAATGTCCCTCTTTGGATGAAGCCCTGGAATCTATTCAGGAAAAACATCCTTGAATTCCTGCAACACCTGAAATTCCTCCAAGCTAGGAATTTCATTCCCCGCTGCCTCCACAATATGAGCTCCATACAATTAGAAACCCCTCCTACAAAATTTCTTCAACTGTATTGCTGAAATATGCCTCACATAAATTACCTTTGGAATGCCTCTTACCACTCTCGGAGTTCCCTTCTTCATCCATGCATTCAAAAGTCTTATGGTAACAGTCAAGATTTACTCTGTGAGCTTCTAACCAATCCATTCCAATGAGAAAATCATAGGAACCAAGGGGTAGAACATTCATATCTATACAAGTAACCCATCCATTCATCACCGATTGACATTTCTCTACCACTTCACTAACCTTTCTCTTAGATCTAGTGTCTTGATGAACTAACCACGATTTTCTATGCCTTACTTTCTTGAAAGCAAAAATATCCACTACTCTAGGAGCAATGTAACTGTGGGTAGAACTAGGGTTAGTCAAAATAGAAACAGATTGCTCAGCAATCTTACCTGCAACTTCAACCACAGTTGACTGGTGGTATGCCTGGCGGTCCTCCAGCACTGCATAAATCCTAGGGACGACCCTTGCTACTTGACCCACTGTTTCTACCTCTTGAAGGTTGTAAGTTGGCCTTGCACTCTCATTATCGAGTGGACAATTCCTGCGCATGTGGGGTCCTCCACATCTCCAACATTGGAGTGGTTCTCTAATCTACTGTGGATCTCTTGGATTTTCTCCCATCACTCTAGCTGGCTGCTTCTCATCTTGGGATGGTTGCTTCTACTGATTCCTAAAGTTAGAAGATTTGAAACCTTTCTTCCTTTGGTTAGACTTCTCATTCTTCTTGTCCTTCCATGTCTTATGATAGTCAGGTTTTCCTTTGCTTTTCTCATAGCAATACTTAGCTTTACTTATTACTTCTTCCAGAGTTCTAGGTTCAAAAAACTCAATTCCGTGTTTGTAAGACTGAGGCAATCCACTCAGGAAATGCTAGATTTTCACTTTTTCATTTTTGATGTATCTGGCATACCTCTACAGCTCCAAGAACTTGTTTGCATACTCTTCCATGGTATGCTACCCCACTCTCAGCTCATGAAATTCTTTGATCTTGTCATCATAGTACCTGTCCGAGAGGTATTTCTACCTGAAATACTTCCAAAAATATCTCCACACAATTTTTCTTTCATTAATCTTCTTCACTTTCCTGAAGTGCTCCCACCATATGCATGCTCTTCCAGTCAAATTGAAGATGGCTACTCTAGCCTTCATATTTCCTGAATAATCCTGGACTTGGAAATTTTTCCTCATCCCATGAAGCCAAGCTTCAACTTTTTTACCATTCTTTATCTTGCCATTGAAGATAGGAAGCCTCTCCTTAAACTCATTATGTGAATGGTTTCGATAATGTCTCTTCCTCTCATTTCTATGAGAAGAGGAAATTGAATCTCTAGTGGATCCTTTAGAGTCTGATGACTCACTAGGAGATCTCTTTCTCCTTCTAGCAGTGCTCTTACTGCCTTTCGGCCTTAATGCCTGGTCCCCAAAGTTCATCCACCTATGAATATCTGTCAGACATTGTAGCATGGATACATTCAGCTGATTCTGCTCCTCCTGAGCCTTAACCAACATTTTATTGTCTACCCTGTATCTCTGCATCTCCACCCTGAGGCTTCTCATGGTGGATGCAAAATCTGGGGGGGTATCTTGAAACCTCCTCCCATTAGACTCTGTCTCAGCATTTCCAACTCAAACATTTTCCCCCATAGAATCTTCCTCGTTCTCATAGGGATCCTATGCATCATACATGCCATAGGCTCTCATGGCTGAGCCAACAACCCACTCTTCCAAAACGCACTATGACTCTGCAAAATGTGTTATCAAACACCATTTGTTAGATATGAAGTAATTCAAAATTAAAACCATTTACTTACTGTCACCCGACATATTTAGGCCCAATGCTGTAACCAACAACTCTGTTAACAGTTCCACTCGACCTTTTCAGGCTCGACGCTACAACCCGTAGCACTAATACCTCACTATAGTGTTGGCACCATTATGCAAATACCACTCTATAGCTTACTACAATGCTGGTATCCAAGGATATTCTTATCCCTTGCACTATCCATATTGGTCCATCCAAGCCCAATGCTGCAACCATCAGCTCTGATACCACTTTGTAACGTACCCATACCCCATTATCATGCAGAATTAAAAATTTCATCGAGAACGTTTACTGTTCATCGAAACATAGGGCATGGTAGTGAACCACTTCTAGACATTTCCAACACTGTCACGCTCCCTCCCGTATTCCATTGATCAGTTCGACGATCTGAAAGGAAATATCTATGAGGAGATCGGATGATAGAGAGAAATGACGACGAAAATCAATGATCACAAATGGTCCCACATCTGGAATCAAATCAACGGATAGGAATCATCGCGCAAAAATCGACAGCGTGGAAAACTTGAGTTGCAGGATCAGGAAATATGGAAATCGCGATACCACGATCCCACATCCCGCATCCCACAAATTGCGGAAAGGACCATTGCAGAAATCAAAATCTACGGAGCCACATTCTGCATCCCGCAAATTGCGGAAAGGTGCGTTGCAGAACAAAAACTTTGGGAGGCCACATTCCGCATCCTGCAACCCGCATCCCACATCCCACATCTCTCAATTGCAGAAAGGGAAGAAATTGCGGAGGTCGAAATTCTTGAAGGATGTATTCCGCATTCTGTATCCTGTCTACGGAATGAACTATTACGGAAGAAGGCTTCTATTTGAATTTTGAACTGCTAATCGAAGTCTTGAACAAACTTGGCCATCTAGGCCAACAAAAATCCAACATTCTAACCTTGCAAATTAGTTTAACAATGCATTGAAGGAAACATACATATATGCCTATAATTGCAGTTATTCAAAGGAACAATTCATCAATTCAACATAGCCAACATATTCATCATAATCCATAAAACAATTACAATGAAAGAAATACAATTACAGAGATTAACATAGACAAGAACACTTATCTTGAGAAGAACTTGCCCCGCAACTAGCTATGTCGTTACAAAGTTCCACTCAACCATAGGACAATGCGCTCATCAATCTCTCAACAACACTGCCACCCCCGACCTGGGCATGATTTCCTCAAGGAATAAGGGAACACTAGTAGACTCATACATAGCCAAGGGTGCAAAAAAACTTAGCCAAGCCAACACAGTTGGGTTTATCGGGATGCAAGGGGAAACAACCAATAGATGGGTTTCACAGGCCACTCAGCCAAGCCATCTCACAGTTGGGTTTCACAGACTGTTCACAGTCAAGCCAACATTCACCTTAAGGACTAGTCAAGCCAACATATGGGTTTATCAGACTATACACAGTCAAGCCATCTCAGTGCTGGGTTTATTAGACTGTCGAGCTAAAGGTTACTCACAAGTTCAAACTCACCAGACACAGCCAAGCCAACAGATGGGTTTATCAGGCTACCAGCCAAGCCATCTTTCTAGTTGGGTTTATTAGGCCTCTAAGGCAATGGACAAGAAGAAATTCTAAGATAGTGAGCTCATCTACAGAGCTAAGAACATATTCACAAGACCTATCTGTCCTGGTTTCCCCACTGCCTATACACCCAACAAAAGGAAGTGTCCCCTTCTCTGCTCCACAGTCCCTTAGGCTACACCTTCCCTTTGAGTGCTCTTCAGGATGTGCATAGTAGGTTCACCAACCACTCTTATCTTATTGTGAGGTTCCACACTAGTTTTATCAAGCACATTCTACGTCTCTCCCACTCCTATGTCTTGTACATAGTTCAGACCCAAATCAGGGCGCACAACACAACAACCACAGGGAGACTCCACAACACAAGCTTTACTCTGGAACACGAGTAATAGGGTCTCATACACTCTGTAGTTCAAGTTAGCGCTGCAACACAACAACCATAGTCTCGCCCCAGGAAAAACACTTTCAGAACGCGAATGATACACACACAGGAAGAACTTCGCTCCCCCCCCGAGCTTCTGCGCGAATGGAGAATAATGATCATCCATGAGCAAGGCGTCCCATCACCCCCAAAATGTGAATGCATGAGGCAAAAAATGGCATACGGTTCTGGCGTTTTCTTGTCCATGCAAGCAAAACAGGACATTCGAAACTGGGTGCTCTGCCCAATTCAAATTTTCCCATACTCTTTCCCTTCCATGCAATAACAGCCTCAACCACATTCTGGCAGAAATAAATGGTTGGGGAGAAAAACAGGAAAAAAGGTAGTTGAAAGTTTTGATGGGATTTCCCCATGACACATGGATTTTTCCCAAACTGGTTCAAGTTCAACATTCCCTCCCCCCTTATCCTTAGGAAAATCATGCCTCCATCTCATTTTTCGTTGCATTGACATAACTGGTTGTGGTTTTTTCAATAATTTGAATATTTACATGATGTTTACAAATGTGCTTGCCTTAGCACATAAAACATAGGAATCAAACACAATCGCCTATAAACCAAACATTAATCAATGATAGGGCCTTGGCCTTGAGTTCCTTTTCATGATTCCATATAATATTTACATCATATACATTAAAGCAAACGAGGTCAAAACCAGGGTGTTACAATGTTGATTTCCTTTGATAGACATTCTTTTAGTCCACATGGTATTCTTCCTTCTCTTCAAGTCTAGTTGGGAGAGAATACCGTGTTGATCGAGGTCGAGGTGGTTGATGCGCCCCTTGAATACAACCTTTTATTTGGCCATAACTGGATTTACAATATGAGAGTGATTTTGTCTTCCATATTCCATGTGATTTGCTTCCCTTTTGAAGATCAGATTGTTAGAGTCGAGCATATGTCATTTGATAATTCCTGTTCGTGAACATCGTCGGGATCCACCATCCCAGTTATTGGTAATTCTCATCCGACAATTGAGAATGTTGGTGTGGGAATGTATCCATCTTTGATGGGATATTTTAATATTTCTGCACCAATCCTAACTATAGGTTCCACTCTTGGTAGCGAATCATCGTCGTCGAGTTCGGTCCCATTTCACACTATGTATTTGGAGGACCATTGGACTCTCCCTTCTCTTAGCATTTTAGATGAAGATCGTAGACCTACCAAGACGGATATGCCGTTATCTGTAGTGGAGATTTCTTATCAAGCTACTCTTGATTTAGTTATAGGGTCTAGTCCGTCCTCTTTGTGGATGGAGGAGGAGGACACTTTTTTCACTTCCTACTTGGGTAGTTGCGTCGTCACACTCACATGACTTCTTCGATGATTTTTTTCCTTCAGATGAAGCGATTCTCAAAGCCATGAATGGTTTGGAACGATCTTGGGAAGATTTTCACCATTGCTCTTACTTCCTCCCAGAGCTTGAAAAAATCGAGTGTGATGACTTTAGATTGAACCTTAGCGAGAAGGTTGGTAGTCCCGTGGTCCCATTAGTCACTCATGGTATATATTCCGAAGGCAACATGGCCAATTTGTCACCTACAATCCCTATCAACATTTCTCGGACTCCTGGTAAGGTTGAGAACGTTTACATTGGGGAAGATTGTTCTCCCGATGATATTAAGGCATGCATTGAGCTCTTTAAAGAATTCCATGATGTATTTGCTTGGTGGTATGATGATATGCCAGGAATATACCATCAGACTGTGGAGCATGAGATTAAGACTTACCCTGATGCTAGGCCTGTTCGACATCATTTATAAGCGATGAATCCCTGTAAAGCTCCTGCCATTAAGGCAGAGATAGAGAAGCTACTCAAGGTTGGATTTATCTATCTGGTTCCCTTGACTGAATGGGTATCCAATATCGTTCCAGTTGATAAGAAGAATGGAACTATCCAGGTGTGTACTGAATTTAGAGACCTGAATAAGGTCTGTCCTAAAGATAATTTCCCCACACCATTCATAGATAAGATTTTGGATGAGTGTGTGGGTGTTAAGATTTCATATGCTAGATTAGATATCATTAGTGTTCAATTCAATTTCACAGCAGTAGCATATGTAGAATCACTAAAAGAAACACAATCACAAGATAGACACAATATTTATCCTAGGAAACCCTCAAGGGGAAGAAAACCCAGCCAAAACTTCCTCTGTATAAGATGTATAAGATATAAGCCAAAAACATGTATTCTCCTCCTTGTTGTTCCGTCTCTTTCTCTCTCCTATGCGCTACTCAAGTGAGTGAGTCTATGTCCAAATAAGAATCACAACTCTCCTATTTATACACATTGAGACAACTAACTTTTTCCCTAAATAAGTCGGTCCCACTAAACTATTTGGGCTGACTTCACCTAGGAAGACTCGAAACAATATTTTATATTATTCATTAGGGTACTAATGACCTGACTTACAATGGAGGATTTACCTCATGACTCTATGATGACCAAATAAAATAGTAACATGCCACTGGAAGAATAATAAAATCTCCCTCGGGTTACATCAGTAAAACACATTTATAATATTCTTTGAAGTTACAATATTTCAACACTCCCCTTTAACGAGAAGGTTATTCTACTGACAACATCATCATCGACTATTAGGATAACAGAGAGACAATATCTTCAACAATACCAGGTAATACATCTATATGTGGCATAGGAAGTTTTCACAATCAGTAACTGGAACATTTACTCTTCAATGTCTTCATCTTCTACATCACACGATCACTTGATCCTTTGGCAGCAACACTTTGATATTTCGATCCTTCATAACAACACTTTGATTTTTTTTATCCTTTGCTGCAGTACTTCGATCTTCGATCATTTGCAGCACTTTCAATCTTGTCGATCCTTTGTAGAAGCACTTTTATCTTCGAACCTTTGTAGAAGTACTTCGATCTTCTTGATCCTTCATAGCAACAACACTTTGATCATTTCGATCCTTTACAACATTACTTCGATCTTATTGATCCTTTGCAACTGCACTTAGATCTACTTGATCCTTTTCCTCCACACTACCTGCAATACACATGATCTCTTTGTGGGATGATAAATCCATATCAATTTAGGACATAAGTCCAAGGATGGTGCAATCGTCCATCAGCCTAATCCATAGTATTGATCAGCTGAATCATCTACAACTGAATGTAGATCTTAACCGCACCTAGATGCAGGCCCAATCGTCCGTGAGGACTCATCATAGACCATCCATATCACTAAGGTTAGGACCACTCCTAAGTGAGTGTTATACTAAGGTATCTACAGTTACGTTTAGGCATACTCTTCCAAGCAAGAGTATTATCTACAGAGCAGATCTCGACAACATACAAAATGTCGACCCTCATCGTAGAACATACTTACCACTTAGGTTAGGACCACTCCCAAGTGAGTGTTATACTACGACATCCGTGAGGACTCATCATAGAGAATCCATACCACTAAGGTTAGTACCACTCCCAAGCGAGTGATATTATATCATATCTACATATGAATGTAGGCATACTCTCCATACAAGAGTATTGTCTGCAAAGCATATCTCGACTGCATACAATATTTCAATCATATCTTCCATGAGGACTCATCATAGAGCATCCTTACCATTGAGGTTAGGACCACTCCTGAGCGAGTGTTATTCTACGGTATCAACAACTGAATGTGGGTACTCTTCATGCGAGAGTGATATCTGTAGGGCCATCCTTAGTAAGGATCACTCTCATGAAGATATAGTTATACTTTCCATCCTCGAGAGGATACTATCATCCACCTGTGAATGTCGGACCTTGTCATCATCATTGTCATCCCATCTTCGATGTCAGTATTATCATTACTCCCCCTTTCCTGGGAAGTTTCATATTATCAAAAATTCTACCCATTTGTCTGGTGAGGGTTCATGTCTTTGACCCGATATTCCTTTCTGAGGAGAGTCCATATCTTTGAATTTTTCCTCCTTTCTGAATAAGTTCCAAATATTCATCATTTGTAGTATCATCACTATTCCTCGTTGCGAGGAAGGTAATTTTAAACAACACCAAGATTTTCACGTAAATATTCAAACTTTACTCAAGATAGAGGCTTGGTTAGTACATTAACAACTTGCTCATCGGTACTCACATACTGGAGCTTGATAGCTCCATTTTGTATCATATCCATGATATAAAAGTATCATATTTCTAGGTGCTTCGATTTGTCATGGAACACCGGGTTCTCTGTCATATTTATACAACTCTGGTTGTCAAAGAGAATCACCGTGGTGTCCAACTCCATGTCAAATAATCCTAACATCAGCTTCTGAAGCCATATCGCTTCACAACAAGCAGAGAAAGATGCAATGTACTTTGCTTCAGCTGTACTGAGAGAAACACTTGATCGTATATTACTAAACCATGAGATCATGGAGGATCCTAGAAATAACATCCACTTGAGGTGCTCTTCCTATCCGCGGCACTTCCTGCCCAGTCCAAATCAGTATATCCAAATAATATGTAGTCATGATCTCTCACATAGTAAAGTCCCAAATCTATCGTACCTTTTAGGTACCTTATCACATGCCTTGCATATACTAGGTGAACCCATCTAGGTTTAACTAGATATTGACTCAAGGTGTTCACAACAAAGCATATATATATCCTTGTGTTTGTCAGATACATTAATGACCCAATAATATGTCTGTAATGAGTCATGTCCACTAATTATGACGTCTCATCAGACAACAACTTCAAGTTGGTGTCCATTGCCTTACAATCCAACATATCAAATATTTTCAATATTTCTACTCCATACTTTCCCTGATTCAGAAAGATTCCTTTCGAGCTCTGCCACACTTCCAACCCTAGGAAATAATGCATAAATCTAAAATATTTCATCTTGAATTCTTCAGCTAGATTCTTCTTGCAATCTGTGATTTGTTTCTCATTTCTCGTGAGAAATAGATCATCCACATATAGTAATAGTATGATGGGTTCATCATCCATAATCTTCATGTAAAGGTTAGGACCAACTTTACTCTTGGTAAAGCCCAAGCTTGTCAAGAATCTATCTATTCTACCATACCAAGCTCTAGGAGCTTGCTTTAGTCCATACAAAACCTTTTTCAACTTGCATACATGAGCCGCTCTGTCTTCGACTTCAAATCCTTGTGGTTGTTCGATGTAAACCTCTTCCTCAATCACACCATTAAGAAAGGCTGTCTTTACATCCATCTAGTGTAAGTCCCATTTCACCATGGAAGCAAGTGCCATGTGTTGAAATATTGTAACTTCGAAGAATATTCTATATGTATCTTTTGTGGTCCCAGATGGTCCTACCGGGAGAACCAATTGTATTATATTGTACCCCGATGCTTCTAATCGAAAGAACTAATAAGAGTCATGAGGTAGTCCCCTCTAATTGTAAAGGTGGGTCATTAGCACCCCAGTGTGGTTACTCGAGCCTACATTATTTAACTTGAGCCTACATGTCGAATGAGTTAATAAGTGAATGGATGAATATAAAAAGAGGTGTGGTGCTCCTCATTTGAGACACACACACTCTCACTTGTGTAGCGCATTAGTGGAGAAGAGAAGTAGCTAGAGAAGGAGGAGGATCAGGCTTTGATCTCCTTGCTGGTTTTATCTTTTATCCTTTTGGGGACATCTATATTAAGGAAGCTTTTGCTGGGTTTTTTCCCTTTAGGGTTTTCCCAGGATAAATATTTGTGTTCCTTTTGTATGGTTGTGCTTGTCTATCTTTCAGTGATCCTGTTTATATGCTTTTGTTATGAAAATGAAATGAAATACTGACATCTAGCTTAGCATATGAAAATTTAACATGGTATCAGAGCCACCCTGAAAGAAGACATTGTGTAGCTATAGAACCTAGGGATTCTTACTTTTTGGTTCTCTCTCCACAATTGATCAGCAAAAGAAGGCTAGGCTGACTCTCCATTGAAGGGCGCATCTTTCTGTTGAAGTAGAATTCGATTTCGAGCATCTTCATTTTTCGGTGTGGGAAATTAGGGCTTCTTGCAGAAGAGGAATTTTTGAGTGAGCCCAGCATAGGATTTCTCTCCTCATTAAAATCAAATTTTTGGTTGGGTGAAACTCCAGGAAAGTCAAACCCTAGTTTGACCCTAAGCTGGAAAAACCCTAAATACTAAAACTGCTAAGTTTTGGTACTTTCACTATATTCCGATATTGGCAAAGGCTCAGGAGCTGAAAATTGTAGAGGGTGAAGATAAAATCCTGATGTACACTGTGTCCAACATTAAACCTCATATTCGCTATAGTCTTGGAGATATGATCCCTCCAAGTTAGGGTTCTAGCCTCTTCCAGAATTCATCCATAAACAGGACACCTGGGGAGAACTGCTGCAGCTTGGGCTAAAGAGATACAAATGGAATTCCTAAAGATGTTATAGAAAAATCATGGACTTTAATTTCTGTGGTCCAAATTTCAGAACCAGAAGATGAAACAGTGACACGTGGCAGGCCGTACAACTTCGTTGTTCTGAACAGTCCTGTAACAGGTCACCTTGGGAAAAGGATCATAAATAAACATTGGTGAAACCCATTTTGATGAAACCTATGGTGTTGGATCAGGGACATGCGATATTACCTCAGTGAACAATTGTAGACATAGAGGAGCATCAATTTAGGAGATACCATAGAAATAGTGACAGGCATTTCGGCAGAAGAAATTGGAAAACTAGGGTTTCCTGTTCCGGGCGCTTCCCTCTACTGTTTTTAGAAAAGGAGTACATTGGACAGCTCCATTTGAAGATATCTATCTTTCTATACAATCAGATCTGAAAGATTCCAAGTTTTTAAAATTAGGGTTTCTCTGACAAACCCTAGATCAGCCAGCTTTGGAAGCAGGACAGACACCTCAAATCGATAAGATCTAATCTTTTTCTATTTGCATTTGAGGTTATCATTTCAAAGTGATCTATCACATCAGCTTGATGATAAGATTGATGAAGTTGACACCTTCCAAGCATGGAAGTATTTGATCTCTTTGAAGAAAATGAATTGGACACCTACATGAGTAGAGAGGTTACAGTTCTGAGGCTAAAAGCCTTACACCAGAAGAACTTGGTCAAGGCCAAGAAGATCATTATGGATTCAGTCACGGATCAACTTGTACCACAAGTGTCTTCCCTAAAGACACCGAAAGAGATGTTTGATTCCTTGACCAAGCTAATTGAAGGAAAGAACATACATCGGAAGATGACCTTAAGAAACAAATTGAAGAGGTAAAAGAAGAGGTGAAGAATGTAGAAGTGGTGATAGCCACCTTGAATGACCTCCCAGGATTGTGGGATTCATTCATGCGAAGAACGTATGCCAAAAGGAAGTGATTAATTTCATCTTGACTCATAAGAAGATAAGAATAAGATGGGAGCAATTGAATATCAAGCTCTCACCATTCAAAGAAGATCCCTCATGCGATGAGGAATATGAAGAAATCAAGAACCTCTTATTCATATTATCATTTGGATAAGAAATGATGATTTCATGAATGGAGAAGATGATAAAGTAGAATGATCAAGATGGAGTCTACCCATGAAACAAATAAAAGATAAGTATTCAATTGTCATTTCATGATATTGTTTTGTTATACATTTGATTATATTCAGTTGATGTGTTATGCATGATAGATTGTTTGCATTAATGACTGTATACTACTAATATGCATGTGATGGGTAAGTAGCTCATGGTGCTATACAACCCTCCATTGCTACTTATTTAGAATGAATCCTCCTTGCTGACATATTGGATTAGTGCACAATATTAATAATGTCATGATAGAAATGGAAGGCATCTAGAAAGTTTCTATGAGATATGGATGAATGTTGTATTGGCTAAACAGTTGCATGATGCATACGAATTTGTCGTTATGCATATGTTTTATGAAATAGTTCTAACCATGCAATTGGTGCATTTGAATTGTAGGAAAGGTCCTATACAACCTCCTACAAGAAGGATGAGACTTGTTTCGAAGAACAAGTGATGACAATTCAAGATTCACTCCAATAAAATCTAAAGCTCCCAGGGTCAGAGACACCATGATGGAAGAAAAAGATTCAGAGAGCAGTAGATCCACCTCGAAGTATGAAGACCACCCTGGGTACGAGAGATAACTCAAGATGAAGAAAAGAATGCTATGAAGGAAGCTATGATCAAAGAATAATAGTTGATCATGGGGAATGATGTATATGATATGATTTCGAGACATAAAGGGAAGTACGTAGTATCCTCCATATGGATCTACAAGAACAAGTATACAAAGCAAGGTTCATGCTTTGTCTCAGAAAGAATAGACTATGACATGACATACTCTATTGACCAGTATATATCAAGCATAGAACCACCTGTACAGAATGTAGAGGGAAGATGATACTCCACTTCAAGGGGAGTGACTACAGAAGATATCTAAGTTCGACATGGTACGACATGATGGATAGCTTCGTGATGGATCGAGACTTTACCAAGGGTAAAGTGGGTTCCAACCTTGAAAGTTGAATACATAAGACTAGGATATGTTGATGATTTGATAAGATGAACTCATGGAAGATGCTATGGTGAAAGAATACTAGAATGATGTTTGGGATATAGTACTCAAACCAGAAAGCAAGAATGTGGTATCTTACAAATGGATTTGCAAGATAAAATATGTCGCTGATAGAAGTAAGGAAAGACTTGTGGCTGGAGGTTTCTATAAGAAAGAGGGAATTAATTCTGAAAAGACACTTACTCCAGGAAGCAAGGTACACTTCCTTTAGAACTATGATGGTAGTTGCTTCCATGATGAAGTAAAGACAATCCTTCCTTAATGGTATGATTGGGGAAGAGTTTTACATCGAAAGGATTTGAAGTTGAAGACAGGTGGACTCATATATGTAAGTTGAAGAAGGCCCTCTATGGCATGAAGCAAGCTCCCAGAGATTGGAATGGAAGGATAGACAATTTCCTGTCAATTATGGGCTTTACCAAGAGTAAAGCTGATCCTAACGTTTATCTCAAGGTTGTAGAAGATGAACCTGTCATCCTGTTATTATATGTGGATTACTTATTCTTGACAGGGAAGGAGAAACAAATCATGGAAAGAAATAAGAAACTAGCAGAATAATTTGAGATGAAGGACCTTGGGTTAATGCATTATTTCCTAGGTCTGGAAATATGACAAAGTTCAGAAGAAATCTTTCTCAACCAGGGAAAGTATGTGGTAGAGATATTGAAGAGATTCAATATGTTGGAATGCAAATCCATGGCCACACCCATGGACTCCAACCTCAAGCTGTTAGCTGATGACTCATCAGAGTTAGTGGATGCGACTCATTACAGACAGATCATTGGGTCATTGATGTACTTAACAAATACCAGACCAGACATTTGTTTTGCTGTGAACACCTTAATTCAATATCTTGTTCAAACAAGACGGGTTCACCTAGTAGTTGCAAAACATGTGATGAGATATCTGAAAGGGACTATAGACCTTGGTCTATACTATGATGGTAGCCATGACTACAGATTGTATGGCTATACAGATGCAGATTGGGTTGGAAGTATTGCAGACAGGAAAAGCACATCAGGTAGATGCTTTTGTTTGGGGTCTGCTTTGAGTTCATGGTTTAGCAGGAAACAGTCCAGTGTTTCTCTTAGAACAACAAAATAAGAATACATAGCAGATTGCTCTGCTAAGTTGTGAAGCCATATGGCTTCGGAAGCTAATATCAGGTCTCCTTGACCTGAAGATGGATACTACATTGATTCTATGTGATAACGAGAGTTGTGATAACAGAGAACCCTGTGTTCCATCGTAACACATAGAAATCCGATATTTCTACATACAAGATAAAGATGCAGATGATGATGTTTCAGTATTCCCATACTAAAGATATAGATGATATTTTAGTATTTACATATTGTAGATGCAGATGATGGTGACTCCGTATTTCTATACTGAATATAGAGGTGATGATGCTTTTAGTATTTCTATACTGAAGATATAGATGATGATGCTTTCAGTATTTACATATTGGAGATACAGATGGTGATAGTTCGGTATTCACATACTGAAGATGTAGATGATGATGGTATAGATGATGATGTGTTGATGAAAACTCAGTCTCGAGTTAAGTTCGAACACTTTTTGAGACAATATTGGTGTGGTTCGGAAAGACCTTCCCCAAAAGGGGGAGTAGTGATGTTGCAGTGGGATTGTATCATCCCTGGGCACTTGCCCTAAAGTTATTTGGAGACCTCAGTCTTCGAGAATGAAGAGGGATTGTATCATCTTGGGACATGTGTCCAGAAGTGATCCGGTGACCTTGGTCATCGAGAATGTAGCAGGATTGTATCATCCTTGAACTTCGGTTCAAAACGGATCTGGTGAACTTCGGTCATCGAGAAGGTGACAGGATTGTATCATCCTTGGAATTCAGTTCAGAATGGATCCGGTGAACTTCGTTCATCGAGAAGGTGGCAGGATTGTATCATCCTTGGACTTCGGTTCAGAATGGATCCGGTGAACTTCGGTCATCGAGAAGGTGGAAGGATTGTATCATCCTTGGACTTCAGTTCAGAATGGATCCGGTGAACTTCGGTCATTGAGAAGGTGGTAGGATTGTATCATCCTTGGACCTTGGTTCATAACAGATCCAGTGAACTTCGGTCATCAAGAAGGTGGTAGGATTGTATCATCCTTGAACTTTGATTCAGAATGGATCCGGTGACTTCGGTACTCGAGAACGTGTGTTGATCCCGTAATTCCTAGAGGAAGGATTGTCTGAGTTCCATATATGTGTTGATCCTGTAATTCCGAAAGGAAGGATCGTTAGTAACTCCTTAAAGACCTAAATCCCATAATTCCGAAAGGAAGGATCATTTACTTGATCCCGTAATTCCAATAGGAAGGATTGTCTGAGTTCCACAGATGTGTTGATCCCGTAATTCCAATAGGAAGGATTGTATGAGTTCCACAAATATGTTGATCCCATAATTCTGAAAGGAAGGATCGTTAGTAACTCCATAAATACCTAAATCCCATAATTCCAAAAGGAAGGATCATTAGTAACTCCGTAAAGACCTAAATCCCGTAATTCCGAAAGGAAGGATCGTTGGTAGCTCCGTAAAGACTTGATCCCGTAATTCCGAAAGGAAGGATCGTTGGTAGCTCCGTAAAGACTTGATCCCGTAATTCCAATAGGAAGGATTGTCTGAGTTCCACAGATGTGTTGATCTCGCAATTCCAATAAGAAGGATTGTCTGAGTTCCACAAATGTGTTAATCCTGTAATTCCGAAAGGAAGGATCTTTAGTAACTCTGTAAAGACCTAAATCCCGTAATTCCGAAAGGAAGTATTGTTAGTAGCTCCATAAAGACTTGATCCCGTAATTTCGAAAGGAAGGATTGTCTGAGCTCCACAGATGTGTTGATCCTATAATTCTGAAAGGAAGGATCATTAGTAACTCCGTAAAGACCTAAATCCTGTAATTCCGACAGGAAGGATCGTCTGAGTACCACAGACATGTTGATCCCGTAATTCCGAAAGGAAGGATCATGTTGATGATGATGATGTTGATGTTTTGATGATGTTGATGTCTTGATGATGATGATGTTGATGTTTTGATGATGTTGATGTTTTGATAATAATGATGTTTTGATGATGATGATGTTTTGATGATGATGTTTCTGATCAAAATATTAGAGTATGATGCTGATGTTGTTGCTGATCGAAAGGCCAAAGTGCTGAAGATGATGTTGCTGATCGAAAGGTCAAAGTGCTGAAGATGATGTTATTGATCGAAAGGCCAAAGTGCTGAAGATGATGTTGTTGATCGAAAGGTCAAAGTGCTGAAAATGACGTTATTGATCGAAAGGTCAAAGTGTTGAAGATGATGTTGCTGATCAAAAGGTCAAAGTGCTAAAGATGATGTTGCTAATCGAAAGATCAAAGTGCTGAAGATGATGTTGCTGATCGAAAGGTCAAAGTGCAAAGATGATGTTGCTGATCGAAAGGTCGAAGTGCTGAAGATGATGTTGCTGATCGAAAGGTCAAAGTGCTGAAGATGTTGCTGATCGAAGCAGTCAAAGTATTAATGATGATGAAGACTGAAGATTGAAGATGAAGACTACATAATGTTGAAAAGCTTCCAATGATTTATAGATGTGTTACCCTGATGATGCTGATGATGTCCTCTATCTCTCTCCTACTATTGTTGTTGTTAATGTTATTGTAGAATACCCTTCTCATTAAGGGGGAGTGTTGAAATATTGTAACTTCGAAGAATATTCTATATGTATATTTTGTGGTCCCCGATGGTCCTACCGAGAGAACCACTTGTATTATCTTGTACCCCGATGCTTCTAATCGGAAGAACTAATAAGAGTCATGAGGTAGTCCCCTCTAATTGTAAAGGTGGGTCATTAGCACCCCAGTGTGGTTACTTGAGCCTACATGTGTAACTTGAGCCTACATGATTTAACTCGAGCCTACATGTTGAATGAGTTAATTCAAGTGAACAGATGAATATAAATAGAGGTGTGGTGCTCCTCATTTGAGACACACACACTCTCACTTGTGTAGCGCATTAGTGGAGAAGAGAAGTAGCTGGAGAAGGAGGAGGATCAGGCTTTGATATCCTTGCTGGTTTTATCTTTTATCTTTTTGGGGACATCTATATTGAGGAAACTTTTGCTGGGTTTTTTCCCTTTAGGGTTTTCCCAGGATAAATCTTTGTGTTCCTTTTGTATGGTTGTGCTTGTCTATCTTTCAGTGATCCTGTTTATATGCTTTTGTTATGAAAATTAAATGAAATACTGACATCTAGCTTAGCATATGAAAATTTAACATGGTATCAGAGCCACCTTGAAAGAAGACATTGTGCAACTACAGAAGCTAGGGATTCTTAATTTTTTGTTCTCTCTCCACAATCGATCAGAAAAATAAGGCTAGGCTGACTCTCCATTGAAGGGCGCATCTTTCTGTCGAAGCGGAATTCGATTCCGAGCATTTTCAGTTTTCAGTGCGGGAAATTAGGGCTTCTTGCAGAAGAGGAATTTTTGAGTGAGCCCAGCATAGGATTTCTATCCTCATCAAAATCGAAGTTTAGAGACCTGGATCAAGATTTTTGGTTGGGTGAAACTCCGGGAACGTCAAACCCTAGTTTGACCCGGAGATAGAAAAACCCTAAATACTAAAACTGCTAAGTTTTGGTACTTTCGGTATCTTCCAATATTGGTGAAGTATCAGGAGCTGAAAATTGCAGAGACCGAATATATAATCCTGATGTACACTATGTCAAAAATTCAGCCTTAGATTCGCTATATTCTTGGAGATATGATCCCTCCAAGTTAGGATTCCAGCCTCTTCCAGAATTCATCCATAAACAGGAAACTTGGGGAGAACTGATATAGCTTGGGCTACAGAGATCCAAATGGAATTCCTGAAGATGTTCCAGAAAAATCACGGACTGCAATTTCTGTGGTCCGAATTTCAGAACCAGAAGATGAAACAGTGACATGTGGCAGGCCGTATAACTTCGCTGTTCTGAACAGTCCTGTAACAGGTCACCTTGGGAAAAGGATCATAAATAAAAATTGGTGAAACCAATTTTGATGAAACCTATGGTGTTGGATCAGGGACATGCGAGTTTAACTCAATGAAAAATTGTAGACACATAGGAGCAGCAATTTTGGAGATATCACAGAAATAGTGACAGGAATTTCTGCAAAAGAAATTGGAAAACTAGGGCTTCCTGTTTCGGGAGCTTCCCTCTACTGTTTTCAGAAAAGGAGTACATTGGACAGCTCCATTTGAAGAGATATATCTTTCTATCCAATCATATCTTAAATATTCCAATTTTTTAAAATTAGGGTTTCTCTGACAAACCCTAGATCAGCCAGCTCCGGAAGCAAGATAGACACCTCAAATCGGTAAGATCTAATCTTTTGCTATTTGCATTTGAGGTTATCATTTCAAAGTGATCTATCACATCAGCTTGATGATAAGATTGATGAAGTTTACACCTTCCAAGCATGGAAGTATTTGATGTCTTTGAATAAAATGAATTGGACACCTACATGAGTAGAGAGGTTACAGTTCTGAGGCTCAAAGCCTTACACCAGAAGCACTTGGTCAAGGACAGGAAGATCATTATTGATTCAGTCACAGATCAACTTGTACCACAAGTGTCTTCCCTAAAGACACCGAAAGAGATGTTTGATTCCTTGACCAAGCTAATTGAAGGAAAGAACATACATTGGAAGATGACCTTAAGAAACAAATTGAAGAGGTAAAAGAAGAGGTGAAGAATGCTAAAGTGGTGATAGCCACCTTGAATGACCTCCCAGGATCGTGGGATTCGTTCATGCGAAGAACGTATGCCAGAAGGAAGTGATTACTTTCAGCTCGACTCATAAGAAGAGAAGAAGAAGATGGGAGCAATTGAAGATCAAGCTCTCACCATTCAAACAAGATCCCTCATGCGATGAGGAATATGAAGAACTCAAGAACCTCTTATTCATATTATCATTTGGATAAGAAATGATGATTTCATGAATGGAGAAGATGATAAAGCAGAATGATCAAGATGGAGTCTACCCATGAAACAAATAAAAGATAAGTATTCAATTGTCATTTCATGATATTGTTTTGTTATACATT
Organism: Pseudotsuga menziesii; assembly: GCA_001517045.1. Classification (NCBI taxonomy): domain Eukaryota; kingdom Viridiplantae; phylum Streptophyta; class Pinopsida; order Pinales; family Pinaceae; genus Pseudotsuga; species Pseudotsuga menziesii. The sequence continues at coordinate 305,095 of LPNX010362917.1, read as the reverse complement.
TGATTATATTCAGTTGATGTGTTATGCATGATAGATTGTTTGCATTAATGACTGTATACTACTAATATGCATGTGATGGGTAAGTAGCTCATGGTGTTATACAACCCTCCATTGCTACTTATTTAGAATGAATCCTCCTTGATGACATATTGGATTAGTGCACAATCTCAATAATGTCATGATAGAAATGGAAGGCATTTAGAAAGTTTCTATGAGATATGGATGAATGTTCTATTGGCTAAACAGTTGCATGATGCATAAGAATTTGTCGTTATGTATATGTTTTATGAAATAGTTCTAACCATGCAACTGGTGCATTTGAATTGTAGGAAAGGTCCTGTACAACCTCCTACAAGAAGGATGAGACTTGTTTCGAAGAACAAGTGATGACAATTCAAGATTCACTCCAATAAAATCTGAAGCTCCCAGGGTCAGAGACACCATGATGGAAGAAAAAGATTTAGAGAGCTGTAGATCCACCTCGAAGGATGAAGACCACCCTGGGTACGAGAGATAACTCAAGATGAAGAAAAGAATGCTATGAAAGAAGCGATGACAAAGAATAATAGTTGATCATGGGGAATGATGTATATGATATGATTTCAATACATAAAGGGAAGTATGTAGTATCCTACATATGGATCTACAAGAACAAGTATACAAAGAAAGGTTCGTGATTTGCCTCAGAAAGAATAGACTATGACATGACATACTCTATTGACCAGTATATATCAAGCATAGAACCACCTGTACAGAATGTAGAGGGAAGATGATAATCCACTTCAGGGGGAGTGACTACATAAGATATCTGAGTTCGACATGGTACGACATGATGGATAGCTTCGTGATGGATCGAGACTTTACCAAGGGTAAAGTGGGTCCCAACCTTCAAAGTTGAATACAGAAGACTAGAATTTCTGGTTCTGTTTTTTTGTAGTTTTCTGGTTCAGGGCCAAACTAGGGTTTGGATTTCTTGGAGATTAAAACACCCAAGAAATTCGATCCTGGGCTCAATATATGCACTCTAGGGAGGCAAAAATTTCTATGCAAGCAGATATTCCAAAATCCAAATTTTGCAAAAACCCTAATTTATTCTAGAGAGGGAGGAGAGAGAGTTTCACCTTGTGAAAGCTGTCGTATTCATGCTAGCTTTGATACCATGTTAATATTTCATATGCTAGACTATATATCATTAGTGTTCAATTCAATTTCAAAGTAGTAGCATATGTAGAATCACTGAAAGAAACACAATCACAAGATAAACACATTATTTATCCTAGGAAACCCTCAAGGGGAAGAAAACCCAGCCAAAACTTCCTTTGTATAAGATGTATAATATATAACCCCAAAAATAAGTATTCTCCTCCTTGTTTCTCTCTCTCTCTCCTATGCGCTACTCAAGTGAGTGAGTCAGTGTCCAAATAATAATCACAACTCTCCTATTTATACAAATTGAGCCAACTGACTTTTACCATAAACAAGTCGGCCCCACTAAACTGTTTATATCGAATTCACCCAAGAAGACTCAAAATAATATTTTATATTATTAATTAGGGTACTAATGACCTGACTTAGAATGGAGGCTTTACCTCATGAATCTATGATGACCAAATACAATAGTAACACCCCACTAGAGGAATAATAACATCTCCCTTGGGTTACATCAGTAAAATAAATTTAGAATATCCTTTGAAGTTACAATATTTCAGCCACGGGAAGTGAGGTATTTTCATTCATGGGCATTTTTTCAGGATACAATCAGATTCAAATCAAAATTGAGGACCAACACAAGACAACTTTCATTTGTCCTTGGGGTTTTTTTTCATACCGAAAAATGCCCTTCATCCTTAAAAACCATTGGAGCTACGTTTCATAGGGCGATGAACTTTTCTTTTCATGAACTTAAGAGAATTATTAATGTATTTCTAGACAATTTAGCTGCTCACTCTCGTTTGAGGGTGGATCATCCAGACCATTTGCACTTGGTTTTTGAGAGATGTCACTGGTATCAAATTCGGTTGAATCCTCAGAAGTGCCTCTTTTGCATGAAAGTGTGTTGGTTATTGGGATTTATTATTTCTAAGGAGGGTTTTAGGGTCAAACCTATTAAGGTTGAGGCAATACTTCGGTTGTCTCCCCCATGCACTATTAGACACCTTTAGAGTCTCCAAGGAATGGCCAACTTCCTATGGAGGTTTGTTGTCAACTTTGCCAATTTGGCAAAGGGTTTCATGTGCCTTTTGGAAGAACATCTAGTCCACTTAGAGCACCTTGATGAGCAACGTTAGGATGCCTTCGTGGCTCTTGAAGTGAACAAAATTCATGTTAAGTCTTAGTATGATAAGGCTTCCTATCCTCGAAGATTTAGTGAAGGTGACTTAGTTCTTTTATATGACCAACATAGTGAACCATTAGGGGTGGGTAAGTTCAACCCCATGTGGCATGAACCTTACATGATTAAATGAGTGTTGGAGAAGGGTGCTTACAAGTTAGTGGATTATGAAGGGACAACCTTGGTAGAGCCTAGAAATGGGCTCTATCTAAAAAAATACTATGTTTAATTCTCAATCGAGGTTGATACTTTGTATATTAATGTACAGTTGCATAGTTTAATTTTAGTCCCCTTGTAGTGATTCAATTTGTTGACATGCTTCCATTTGTTGTGACAGATGTCATTGGAGTCTTCATTATATGTAGGGTATGTTGTCAGTGCCAGCCGCCATACCCAAAACTAGGCTTCAACTGCTTGGGTTATCTATACGTCTATGGGTCATGTAGTATCTTTATGGGATGTATGTCTCTGGCCATCATCCAACACTATTTCCAAATATAGTGCCATGATTGAGCTACTACATGATGCCATCTCTCATGGTATTTAATCCCTTGAGGTACGTCTTGACTCACAGTTGGATGTATAAAAGTTAAATGGAGTGTATCATATCATAGATATGAATTTATTACAAAGAGTCTTACGTGTAATATAGTCAGAACGAAAATTTGAACACATAACATACATTCATATTCCTAGGATCTACAATCATGTTGCCAATTCTTATGCAAATTACGTTTTAGACTGGCATTTGTTACATCAATAACTAAGAATACACATCACATTCACATTTCAAACACAGATGTAAATATAATAAACTTATTATTATAAGTTTTTCATTTCAAATATAGTCCAATATGTTGTCATGGTACAAAAATTGTCATGATACAAAATTGGGGATTTAAGCCACCATAAAACACTACACAGTTGATACAAAATGTTTATTTAGGCCTATATTCCCATACACCGAGGTGATGATCATGGAAACAAACAACGACATTGGCCAATCGTCAGAATAGTAGAACCCATGCATGGGTAACTCCTACCACCTGCCTCTACATTTCCTCTGGAAAGTCCTCGACTTGCACCATAGGAATCTTGTGTGTCAACCTGACGAAGTTGGTATGTATACTCTAGAGTGTATGTTCCACATATGCACCCTGTATATCAACACCTAATCCCCTTTGATGATGTCAAGGGACTCAATCCGATCGTGTAGGAACCACATCTGCATGATCAATTCCAGTACATATTTTAATAATTTACATTACTTACTAACAATCATGTGCATATTATGAAAAACAATGATCCAAAAATGGATCTAGAAACATGGATGGTATTAATACTCAGTACCTACAATGAAATTTGGCAATGTATGAAGGTTAGGTCATATGTTAAAGATAATTCAAATGTCAATGTGGATAAGAAAAATCGAGGAAAAAAGAAGAAGAAGACACCATTTAAATGAATTAGAAAATGAAAATAGAAGAGGAGAATGGGAAATGAAAGGTGAGGCCTATTGGCCTTCCCATTACCCCAACTCTCTTATATATCCTTTCACTTAGACTTTCAAAGATATTTTTTCGTATTTCCTATAGAATGTTGGTTTTCCCATTTGGGTTTCCAGGGTAAACACTATTTCACTGTGCAATAATTTATCTACATGTGTTTTTTTTGCTGTATTACTTTTCTTACTGTATGGATTAAGAGCACATCTCTATCATTAATGGATACCAATGATCTATGCAAATTAATGTGTGAGTTACATGTATATTAAAGAAATGCGATTGATACATATTTCAATGTGCCCCTGAGCTAGGGAAGTTCTAACAAGTAGATAATCTCATCCATTGGATGCCCAATCGGTTTGAGAGATCAGCAAACCAAATTAAAGAGTTGTTTCATTTGTGTAGGAATTCCTAATTTGAGTTTTTAATTGACTACATGGGGCTTTTTTATTCACCTAGTCCATTCTCTCATTTCCTGGGTGAATTTAGGTGAATTCATCATTACCTGGGGAATTTTTATCAATGCTTGGGATATTTTTAACATAGATGAGTCAGTTCCTCTCATTTTTGGGTGAATTTTTATTTCATGGGGAAAATTTATCATTTCTTAGCATATTCTTTCATTGTTTGGGTCATTTTTATGCCTCATTGAGTTGCACTCTCTTTTCCTAGGCCATACACTTTATTTCCTAAATTGTAAGATACCATTCATTCTTCATACCCAAAAGCAATAAAATAGAGTTGGGTTTGTGTGAGGCCGCACAAAACAATTGAAGTGCTATTTTTACCTCTTTGAAGAAGAACAAGAATATTTTTGGGCATGTGAATAAACATATATATGGGTGGAGTCCATTTGTTAAATAAACGTAACGAATATGATTGCATATGTTGAGGAGTGAGGCATCACCTCCATAAGTTGATTGCGAATTCCCTACCAAATGTTTTTTATGAGCGAGAAGGCAATTGCTGAAAAATAAGATATGAAAGTAGAGTATTCATTACCATTGTCATCAATTGAAGAAAATTGAAGCAAAATAGAGTGGATAGCTTCTTATTGGTCATCATGAAATCCCACATAGTTGGTCAATTAAGTAAATATAAAAATTTTGGGGGTTGTCATCCCTGTTCATTTAGAATAGTGGTAATAATACTGTTATTTAAGATTGAGTTCATTACAAAGGTATAAAGAAATGGGACTAAGGGGAAGTACTAAGACAAAGTATTTTGCATAGGGTACATGGAGAAGAAGGAGAAAGATTCTTGATCCTAAGAAATGTATCCTGTATGCAACACTCATTTTAAATAATAACATCTTGGTAGAAATATTCAATGACATAATACTCTGTGACAAATCATTCCAAATGTTAAGAACTTGAAATTTTTTCATTATAAGCTACACATAAGAAAAAACCATGAAGTCTTTATGAGGAACAAATGTAGAAAAACCATTCTAAGGGATAAAGAGTTATGTATAACACAAAGAATACTGACAATTTTTTTTTTTAATGAGTTGAGTGGGATATAAGTTCCTTGATTACATATCAAATTGTATCTTAGTAGTTTAATCCTAACCATGACATGGTTTCTATAACTTGAAGAAAAGTTTTCAAACATGACATGTGTAAAACAAATAGAGGAATGTCGGAAGTCTTGCAAGCTAGAAATTCCCATATTCAAGAAGATAACAATTGGTTTAAAGAGAAGGTGAAAATGTATGACCGAAGGATGATGGATATGAAAAAGAAACATTATACCTCTGCTAAACTATTTCCATTAGTAAAGAACAATTTTGATGAATGTAAATACTCTTTCGCAAGTGTCATGGAAAAGTGGGACAAGTGTAGAGTTTAGTTGATGCAATTAGGAGAGAAGGTCATCCACATGGATAGATAATAGAAGGATAGGGCCATTCAGACTGAGACACAACTAAAGAAATATATGATATACAAGGAAGAAATAATGACAAATCTACAAGTAATTGTCAAATGGAACCATGAAGCAAGGCCATCTTCCATTGCCACTACCAATTCCAACACCATGATTGAGACCACTAAGGTAATATGACCTTGTTTAGACATTACTCAAGAGAATGTTGGTGAATTTGAAAAGAATACAAGAGGTAGTGGTCAAAATTGCTAAGACAAATGGGATGTGATGGATAAAGGTTCATTCGATTGACACTTTTGAAGATATAGAGAGTTGGTAAGCATGTGCTGTTAGAATTTTATCATTCATGCTAGCATTATATTAGGATCTTTAACTAAGAGAATAACAAGCACAACAATCAAACACAAGAGATAATGAACACAATTTTTTTCCTCGAGGAAACCATAAATGGAGAAAACCCCGCAACTTCATCAGAGATAGAATCAACACCAAAAGTAAAACCCCAAAACAGTAAGATGATCTCCCGACAATAGTATCCTCTTTCTTTCTAGCCCCAACAACTTCTTCTTCCTCAGCTATGCGCTACAACTAAGTGTGAGTGAGTGTGTGATAAATAAAGAGGCTCACTCTCTATTTATACCAATTCTCGACTTGACAATAACTCACTAGGGCTGACTTCTCTATGAGAGTCTAATAATCCTAGGGACCCACAACTGTGGGGACTTTAACCCTTGAACAATAGAAGGGTTACCCACAATGACTTGACATGACTTGTTTACATTATAGAACCTCTCGATAGGAACATTGGGGCATGACATGACTCAATTACATTACAGATACTTCCCAGAATAAACATTGGGGTACAATACATGAAAATATACAAGTGAATACATCTTGAAGTTACAAATACATCAACACTCCCTCTTAACTAGGAAGGTATTCTCTCGACACAATTTCTCAGCACTGGTCTTATTCTCTGTATCAACTGGCTCATCTCATCATCTTCATCTTCAAGTCATCTTCATCTTGGATCTAGATCATCACTCGATCTAGATCATCATCACTGGGTCTGGATCATCACTTGATCGGGATCATCATCACTGCATCTAGACCATCACTCGATATGGATCATCACGAGGACATCATCACTGGATCTAGATCATCACTCGATCTGGATCATCACTGCTGGATCTGGATCAACACTGGATCTGGATGATCACCAGGACATCATCACTGGATCTGGATCATCACTGGGTCAACATCATAGGTGCTATCCCATGATTCTTCTCGTCATAGGAAGTTCTATAGAGCCATTGCTTTTTCATGCTGGTTGTAGGCCTAGCCTCCATGTAGGTCTTCTTCAGTGCTTATATTTGACCCTAAGTCATAATGGCTGGCACTCACATCTGACCATGAGAGGAAAACATCCAAAACCATGTCAGAAAGGAACATCACTTACATTCACTAGCATGATAGGACACAACTACTATCATCTTTGAAAAGGCATGGCACTCACATCCACCAGCATGGTAGGACACACCTACTACAATCTGTGGAAAGGCACAACACTTAGAATCACAAGCATGGTAGGACACACCTACTACCATATAAAGGCACGACACTCACATCCGCCAGCATGATAGGACACAACTACTATCATCTGTGGAAAGGCACAACACTTACAATCACCAGCATGATAGGACACAACTACTATCATCTATGAAAAGGCACAGCACTCACATCCACCAGCATGATAGGACACAACTACTATCATCTATGGAAAGGCACAACACTTACAATCACCAGCATGGTAGGAAACACTTACTACCATCTGTGAAAAGGATCAGCACTCACATCTACTAGCATGATAGGACTACTATCATATGTAGAAAGGCTCGACACTCACATCCACCAGCATAATAGGACACAACTACTATCATCTGTGGAAAGGCACTGCACTTACATATGATCATGTAGGAACCAATCCTACAGTCACATCAGAATTGCCCTCAGCCACAGGTTGAGGATTCCTGGTAACTGACCAGGTACCTCGATTCAGAGAATTGTAATAGCCCTTACATCTAATCATGTAGGAACCAATCCTACAGTCACATAAGAATGGCTCAGCACTCATATCTGACATGGAAAGAACCAATCCTCTCACCGTGACAGAATGGATCAGCCCTTACATCTGACCATGGAAGGAACCAATCCTCTCACCATGTCAGAATGGCTCATAGACTCATCACTTCCCCTTGGAGGGAACCTCAATCTGGAGAACACCAAGCTTCTCCTTGAAGTACTCAAACTTCAATCTGGCCAATGGCTTTGTTAACACATCAGCTATCTGTTTGTCCATCGCAACATACTGGAGCTTCACTGCTCCTCTCTACACCATATCCTTGATATAGTGATAATTGATCTCGATATGCTTCAACTTGTCATGGAACACCGGGTTCTTCAAAAAATTCACACAACTCTGGTTGTCGTAATATATAGAAGTAGCATCTAAATAGAGATCAAATAAATCAGACAATAGCTTCCTCAGCCATACTGCCTCACAACTAGCTGAACAAGCTACAACATACTCTGCTTCAGCTATACTCAGTGCCGCACAGGATTTCTTCCTGCTAAACCAAGAGATCACATCTGATCCCATACTGAAGCAACACCCTGAAGTGCTCTTCCTATCGATGGCACTGCCTGCCCAATCTGAATCAACATAACCTTCCAGGTTAATCTTTTGATTCACCTCATACTTGAGCCCATACTCAACTGTACCCCTCAAGTACCTCAGAATATGCTTTGTAGCAATCAAGTGAACATGTTTTGGATCTGTCAGGAACTGGCTCAAGGTGTTCACAGCAAAGCAAATATCTGGTCTCGTGTTTGTCAGGTACATCAAGGACCTAATCATCTGACGATACATCGCATAATCAACCACTTCTGATGAAGCATCACTCAATAGATTTAGGTTTGATTCCATAGGTGTGGTCATGGCCTTGTAGTACATAATCCCGAATCTCTTCAGGATATCTACCATATATTTCCCTTACCCTAGGGAAATTCCATTTGTATTCTGCCACACCTCCATGCCTTGAAAATAATGCATCATACCCAAGTCCTTCATTTCTAACTCAGCAGCAAGATTCCTCTTCGTATCAGCAATCAACCTATCTATACCTGTTACAAATAGATCATCTGCATACAATAGGAGCATCACTGGGTTGCCATCTTCAACCTTGTAGTAAAGGTTGGAATCTGCTTTACTCTTGGTAAAGCCCAAATTGGATAGAAAGCTATCAATTCTGCCGTACCATGTCCTAGGTGCCTGTTTCAAATCGTATGTTGGCACTTAGGGCAGACCCGGGTTCTTATACTTTTATTTACCAACCAACAAAGAGACCCACAGTGTTGGCCCTTTTGGCAACAACCTGCGAATAGGTTGCAGTCTCACCCGAAACAGCTATGGGGTGCCGCAGAATCAGGTTTCTGTAGGAAAAAGAGGGATATTACTGTACCTTTAGCCTTAACAAAGTATAATTATGCAATACAGAGCTTCGACATTCACTTAATTAGCTTCGCAATTTAGATAAAAATAGTTACTTGCTTAACCCTTAACTGGGAATTCATAGCAGAGTTAATACTTAGCACTATATCTTACTTATCATTCACCTACTTATCAAATGCATAAAAACATAACAGGAACAAAATAAACAAGAACCACCACAACACAAGATATACGTGGTTCACCCCTAGTGTAGGGGCTACGTCCACAGAACTGTGTTTATATTCAACTCTTTACAAACAACACAGTTCTGATCTGCACACTCAGCTGCAGATCTCTGCGCACTCAGCTGCAGATCTTCTCAACAACCCAAAACTACGCACTAAGCTGTAGATCCTTTCTTCCAAAACTCTCTGCGCACTCAGCTCTAGAGGTCGTCCATGCACTCAGCTGGGACTTAACCTTAACAAAACCCTCTGTACACTCAGCTGCAGAGGTCATCCATGCACTCAGCTGGGACTTAACCTTAACAAAACTCTCTGTGCACTCAGCTGTAGAGGTCGTCCACGCACTCAGCTGGGACTTAGACCTTAAACCTAAAAATAGGCCTTAGCTTCTTCGCATCAAATTATCATCATCCAAAAACCTTCGAAAAAGATCTTTTCCTCTTTACATAAGTGCCTATTTATACAAGTGCACTATTACAATACCATGTGTTTAAACCATGGGCTTAAACCATGGGTTATTTACAAAAAGAGGGGCTTCGACCCAACCCCGAAACCCCTGAGCCTATTTTGGACCGCAACTCCGCTTACAAGCTTCGCACCAAAACCGCGGAGTGGCCAAAATTAAGGACCTTCAAGGTCCGCGCCCCAACAGGCCCCTAAGACTCACCAGTGTCCCGTCTTGGGACACTCTGCTGCTTTTCTGGTGGAAGAATCTTGTTGGAAAAGATAGTGAACAACTTGTTGAGGCTGCGCATGATATCTTCAGCTGCTTGCTCCTTCTCCACTATCTCTTGTAGTGTTACTGAAGATGCTTTGCTGGCCTTTTCCTGTGCGAACGCATCATACTCCTTCAAGACTTTGAGCTGGTTGTCCGCAGCAGTGCTCAACTCCAAGGCCTTGTTAATGAGAGGCTACACAGAGCTCACTAATAGTGTCTCTTTTCTTCTGTAGGACTCAATTTCTTACTGGAGCTCATTGCTATGCTTTACCTTAAGCATCTTCTGCATAGGAGGCAATGTCTTAATTTATGCTTTGACTGCGTCCAGCTCTGCCTGTTGCTGCTTGATGGTTTCTTGTAGCTTTTCTACTTCTGGGTTGTCCTGCAAGTTCACCCAAGCCTCAACACTTTCATCTAGCAGCTTTGATGCACTGCTCAGAAGATCTGAGATATTCGTTGCTGAGGCCTGAATATCTCTGCGACGCTGTTCCCTGAACTCTGGTGGACTCTCAGGAATGATGTGAAGTTGAAGCTCCGCAATTTGAGCCTCATGCTCTGCTTTCATCTTCTCTATCAGGCTTCGAGACTGTTGTGCATAGTCTTTCAGCTTGACGATCCTTTTTCCGGTTCTTCTTCAGCCTGTATGTCGAAGTCAGGGAGACTTCGACACGCCTCATCCAACACTCACGCTAGTGTATCCTGCTTGATTTCTGCTTCCCTATTATTCTGTTCTGCTTCTTCCAACTGCGCTGCGAGGCTCTCACTCTGCTTCATGGACTTTTCCAATTGCCTGTGTGAGTAACTGTCACATTCTCGGATCTCGTTCATGATTGCCAACTGACAAAGATGCAGCTCCAGCATAGACAACTTGGCGTAGTCTATCTCAACTGTCATACTCATCTGCGATCAAGATGCTGCATCAGTCATTATGAGGGCGACACTTGGTACTTGTCCTCTGTTGCTTCTGGCTGGCCATTACCGAGTATTTGGCTGCGTGCTTGCTAGGGCACTGCTTGTTGCTGCGCCAGTCGCTGATCTTTCTGCTAACTCCTTGAGTTCTGTAGTTCGCTATGCTACGCCAGCGAGCGCATCAAGCTGTGTAGCTGCAAACTCTGACCATTTGTTGGTTAATACTTCTGTGGATTTTGTCAGAGCCTAATCAAGCTCTTCAATCGTCAAAGCGGGCTCTTTGATGATATTCTTGCCCTTCGACGCCTTAGTTTTCTTTCTAGGTGAAGGCTTCGTAACTTCCTCCACTTCTGGAGACTTGCGCTTATCTGAGCGATTCGGGTCGAAAATTGTCTTTACCGATTCTTCTTCTTCTTCTTCAGCTCTGTCATTGCCATCATGGTCATCTCCACTCTGCTATGACTCCTCTTGTTCTTCGATTTCTTCTGGTGGGTCACTCTACGGTGCCTGACTAGGACCTGCGCCCATATCTGTCATTGGGGGAATTGGTATGCTGGGCCTTGTTCCTGCGTCCTTCATCGATTCAGTCGACCACTACTGAACTACTGCGAGGATGTCTTCCTCGTTCACCACGTATGGTAACTTCAACTATTTATGCTTGTTATCTGCGTGGGCCTAGATGAAGACATGATGCATGTCAGCTCTGAAATTGGCCACTCCCACATACTGAGAAAATAGCTCATTACTGAGCCGCGACATCTTGAGGATCTCATATGAAATGTTCATGGCGTAAAAGGCGAACACATAGTTCATCATTTGCTGCAAGGCCTTATCCTGCGAGACCCAAAGAGATGCATACCTTGCTACACCAGGCATCTCCGGAGGCACATCAAAAAAATGTGCCTCGGTAGGCTTTCTCCATCCTACCAGGGCAATAAGCTCTAACAACCAAGAGTAATGAAAGGGTCTACCTTTATCCTATGCATCACGGACATCTTCGAGGAATTCCTTAGCAATGTACGCTGCCCAATTGTAACTGTAGCCTTTGTCACAGTTCGTAACAATACTGACAATGGGGTTAGGTACTTCATCCGGTCTACACTTCTGCATTACTTTGCATGCTAGGAGCTCTGAAGCAAATGTTTTGGTGCTGGATTGTCGAGGTTTGATACCCTCGCTTTCCTTTCGTCAGGCCGAAGCGGTCCTTCATGTGTTGCGCCAGCTTCGTGTCTTCGTGCTTTCCGACGAACTCAATGCCAGGATTAGGCCCTTCCTTCGGCAATCCTGTAATCCTATGAATGAGCTATCCATCAATGGAAACATGCTGGATTCCTATCCATAGGTGCCCATCATGCACCAACACCAATAGCTTCTTGACCACTATGGTAACCTGCGTGCTGCGACCAAAGTGGGGGACATTTAGCATTTTTAACAAGCCAGCAGCCCACTGTTTCACTTCCAGTAGTGTCATACTGGTCTCCGGATAATGGACAGAGTGCAAGTATTTCCCAGGTGTGAACTGCAAAAATTTCCCATGATCATTCGTATCGTGGTCTGCGTACTTAAGCCGGTCTATTTTTCCTATCATTGTTCTGACCAAATGCACACCCTGTGGCAGCGAAGGGGTGTGTAATGTGAACTTGGATGTCCACCGAGGTGGTTGAAATCCTGGTCGAACAGGTGGAAGATATGGTGGACGCTGCGGTGCAATGTTCTCATCCACACCAAAGTCTTCAAATTCTCCAGGAGGATTCATCACGGGATCCTCTGATGTCTTTCCTGATGGCTTGTTCCTTTCTTCGTTCCGCTTAGAACGAACTTCTGATTTATATTTCTTTCTGGTTGATCGTGTCTGCATTGGCTGATTTAGCGCTGGGGGAGTCTCTTCGCGAGGTGTAGATGCAGGCAGATTGCTCATAAGGTTCTACAGACCCCTCTCTCTAAATTCGCTCAACAATTCCTGGACTTCACGATCAGATAACATGGACTCAACTCAAGAAAATGCGTAATGCGAATCCAACAACAAAATCTGGGTGACTTATTATAGAATCCAACAACCAAATTTTCCATAACTGTGCATTAAAGACACCAAATCTGGCAGAGCGGTTGTAGATCTTATCCAAACGGTGCTAGATTTCCTCAAAATCTCATCATTACAGGTAGTTAATATAGTTAACGTACCAGCGCCGCCAAATCTAATTTTTTCCAACGGTCACATTTTAAGCTTCGACAAACCTTTCTTCTTCGATGCAACCACTAACTTCAGCCTCACCACAATAAGGACCTTCGACACAGTACATATCTTCGACACATCCTGACACCCGTTTCGACAAAGCTTCGAGCTTCGACCCACGATAGAATTTTCTTCCACAACCTTCGACACTTCCACAATCTGCCAAATCTTCTCTGAGAACAGCTTCATTATAGTCTAGTACCCAATTTCAACTGTTCTTGGTACTTAGACTCTTCTTCTTGCTATTACTTTGGGTCAGGGGGTACAGGCTTGTCCCTGTACTTCTTTAATCTACTTCCATTCACCATGGAGGGAAAAATTTCTCCATTCAATTTAGCTAACTGAACTGCACCACCATTGGTAACTTTCTGAACTATGTATGGTCCTTTCCAATGTGTCTTGAAATTACCTGGGAACTTCATGAATTTACGGTCATACAAGAGCACAAGATCACCATTCTGAAAATGCTTCTTCTTAATGTGTCTATCATGCCATGCTTTTTCTCTAGCTTTCTACACTTGCTGCTGGAAACCTGCAATGAATCTGTCTTCTTCTAGCTCTAGTATCCTCGTCAGCCTTTCATTCAACACAGCTGGATCATCCATCCCTGTGAAGGTAGATATTCTGAGGCTAGGAACAATGTATTCCATGGGCATAACTGCTTCCTGTCCATATACCAACCTAAAAGGTGTATGGCCTGTCCACTTCTTGCAAGTGGTTCTATAAGCCCATAATACTGCTGGAATTCTAAGATCCCAATCATTTCTGTTAACATTGCAAACCTTTGTCAGAGCGTGCTCAAGGATCTTATTAAAGGCTTTGACCGTTCCATTTACTTGAGGATGGTAGGCAGTACTCTTCTGATGATATACTTGAAATTCTTCGGTCAATGCTTCAATAGTCTTATTCAGAAAATGTGATCCTTGATCACTCATAAGAATTCTAGGACATCCGAACCCCGACAAGATATTATCAAAGATGAACTTCCCAGCTGTAGCAGCGCTACAGTCCTTGACTGGTTGAGCTTCGGCCCAACGAGTAAGGTAATCAGTTGCTGTAATAATGTACCTTGCTCCAGATTTCTTTGTAGGGAGATTGATTGGTCCAACAAAATCAATAGCCCACTTGTCAAATGCTTGTAAAGTTACATATGGAACCAAAGGCATCTCATCCCTCCTGGATGGTTTGCTTGTCCTCTGACAGATATCGCAGCTATTGCAATACTCTCTTGCATCCTTATGAATCATAGGCCACAACAATCTAGCTGTCAGAATCTTCTGTGCCGTAGCTTTTCCTGCATAATGACCTCCTGCTGCTCCAGAATGTGCCTTAGCCAAAATCAATGGCTTTTCATGCTCTAAGACAAATATGCACAGTGTTTCATCTGGTCCCATCTTATATAGCTATCCTGCTATCAAGGTAAAGTCAGTTGCTCTAACCACCAGCTGCTTCTTCTGCTGTGTTGTCATCTCAGAGGGTGCAAACCCTGTAGACAAGTATTGAACAATATCCTAAAAATAGTCATCAACCATCTGGATGGAAAAAAACTGGGCATCAGGAAGACCTTTGTCCAAACTAGTGGGTTCTTCTCCTGACTCGAGCCTTGACAAGTGGTCAGGCCCCAGGTTAAGTCTTCCTGGCTTAACTATGATCTCAAAGTCATACTCTTGAAACAAAATCAGCCATATGCATATCCTTCCACCTAACATAAGCTTGTTAACCAAATAATTCAAAGCAGAATGGTCAGTGAACATCTTAAAATGAGATCCTAACAAATAATGTCGAAATTTCTGCAAAGCATAAACCATAGCTAGACCTTCTCATTCTGTCGTGGTATAATTCTTTTCTGCTGTGGAAAATTTTCTACTTGCAAAAGCAATAGGGTGATCAATATTACCTTCACCTGATTGAGCCAATACTACTCCTAAAGCAATGGAGGATGCATTGACATGAACATGAAACTCCTTATTCCAGTCAGGGAATACTAAGATAGGGGATGTTACCATCTTTTCTTTCAAGATGTCCAAGCTTTCTTGACATTCAGGTGTCCATTCAAACTTAATATCTTTCTTCAATTTCTTTTCCATAGGGGCTGTAATATGAGCATATCCTTTAATGAATTTCCTGTAATATCTAGTATGACCAAGCGTAGTGCGAAGTTGCTTAACAGACTTCGGAGGTGGCAAGTTCACAATACTGGCTATCTTCGCAGGATCCACCATTAATCCTTGCTTGCATACAATGTGACCTAACAGAATTCCAAAAGGTGGACAAAAGATACACTTCTTCAAGTTCAATGAAATTTGGTGCTGTCTACACTTGTCCAGCATAAGTCTTAAACTGGCTATATGATCTTTCAATAAACCAAAGATAGTCCAATCATCAAAGTAAACTTCCAAGAACTTATGAATAAATTCCTTAAATGCAGATATGACTACTCTGGAAAACATAGCAGGTGCACTCTTTAATACAAAGGGCATAATAGTATACTGAAAAGATCCCATTTCTGTAGCGAAGGTTGTTTTGTGTCGATCCTCTGGAGCAATTTTGATCTGATGGTAACTTGAAAATCCATCAGTGAAAGAATACACTTCTTGACCTCCGACATTGTCTAAAACTTCATCCGTAAAGGGAGTAGGGAAAGGGTCATGTAAACAGGCATCATTCAGCTTCCTCAGATCGACACAGATTCTGATTTCTCCCTTGGTCTTCTTTTCTTGTACCACCATAGGGCTGACCCATTCAGACTCTTCGACATGCTCAATGATTCCTGTAGCGAGCATCTTATCTAGCTCCATCCTGAATTTTTCTTTATACTTAGGGTTCATCCTATAAGGGCGCTGCTTCACAGGCTTCGCATCAGCTTTCAAAGGGATTTTTATCACTCCTATATCACCAAGGATACCTTTCATTTTTGAGAACTTCATAAAAAATAAGTCCTGATAATCATGGAGGAGTTCAGTCACTTTGCTCACCATTTCTTCGTCCCAGTAATCTCCAATGGTAGCGTACTTAGGGATTTCTTCTGATCCAATGTTTACTTTCCTTGTCTTCAAGGGCTGAGTTACTTCAGGTGCTTTGACTACTGGTCCATGTACTTCGCAGTGTCCTTCTGACTCAGGAATATTAATGTTGCGAGGGTCATCGTCTTCATTAATGGCGAGGTTATAACATTCTAATGCATTAGCTTCTTGTTCCTTCCAATCAAGTTGGTGCTCGGCTATTTCTTTATCATCAAACACCTTAGTATGGATCAACCTAATAGCTGCATCCAAATCAGGGTAATCCTCATTAATAGAAAATGTGAGCACAAAACTATCAACAAGGTTATCCCAACTTACAGTACCATGGCGAAGCTCTACCTTCGCATACCAGTTCTTTGCTACAGGTTCCAGAGTGTGTACAAACCTATGTAGCCATTCTTCACAAGGTATATGCTTCCATGCTTCATAACACTACTCCAAATGTTCCTGAGGGCTAGTCCTACCATTAAATCTGCTTCGCACCTCCTGAGGTTGATCCATGAATCTCAGGCGAAGAAACTTTTGACAAGCTCTCCAACTATGAATATACTTTTTATGACCATTCCACCATCTAGCAGTCGCGGCTCTGAATACTGAATCTAGAGTCTCCATTTTCTGTGAATCTGGTACTTGCTCTGAGAATTGTACAATAAAATATTCTGGGTCTGTCAAGCCATCAAAAGTAGGTAAGATCTTTGTCTGTGAGCCAACCCATCTGATAGACTTGGTAATTCTTGCACATCGATGTCCATGTAGCTCATAAAGTCTATTCTGCCAATTCTCTAGGCCTTCGTCTGAATCAATCATGCAAGAACTGTCACACTGCCAATCCATTATACCTTCAGTAGTAGGGTTAACATAGTATTCTTCTTTAGTTGTGATGTTGTAAATATGATCCAAAACATCCTGATCTCCATCTCTGACTGGCTCTGTATACCTTTCTCCTTGACAAGGGTCCAATGGTACTATGACTCTCAAGCCTTTTCCTTCAAAAGTCATCTGTCTATTCTTAAGGTTGATTACTGCATCATTGTTTAGTGCCCATTCAATTCCTAGCAATGCTGGATAGGGATTTCTATCATCAATTATTTCAATGACTTCAAAATCTGCTAAGGTACTGACTCCATCAATGTCAACTGGTACATTAGGGAATCTTCCCAAGGGCACAATCTTCTGCTGATTGGCTAATCTTAGTTGTATAGGGGACCATTCGAGCGTAGGTCTTCCCATTTGTTCCCAGGTCTGCCTAGTTAGGACATTCACTTCTGATCCCAGGTCTAAAATGATATCAGTCATGTCGTAATCTCCTATCTGAGCATGTAATCTCATTTCTCTTCCAGTCCTTCTAACTCTATTAACAGTTTTTCCTCTATTAGAGCTTCGCTGAGGTTTGCAAGACTGAATAACTTTCTGTAACTCATTCAAAGAATTCTGATTTCTTAATAGCTTCATACAACTCTATAAAAATGAAGTCAGTGTACTTACTTGATGCGGCGAAGCTTCTTGAAACTGTAACTGCTGTTGATGTTGTTGCATAGTTGCTACTGATGTTCTCGGATCAGCAAAGTCTTTTTTAGCTTCCATGAATGTTCCTTTTTCTCTTCCAACATCAAAGGCTGGAATTTTCTCTGGGGTCTTGCGGACCCAAGCCTTGTCAGGATGTTTCTCCTTATTCTGTACTTGTGTCGTAGCTCCACTCCTTGTAACAACGTCAATGGCTGGGACATGTCTTTTCTTTACAGCAATCATCTACACATTCTGAGTAGGAGTGCCATTTCTTTCTTGTATCTTGGCTATCAACTATGGGCATTGCTCAATCACATGATCGACTGCTCTGCAATATCGACATGTCATAGTTGGGTTCTGATAGTCTCTAGATACATGTCCTGCCTGATTACAGTTATAGAAAATAACCTGGCCTCGACCTCTTCCAGGCATACCACCATGAACACGACCTCTGAAATTACCTCTACCTGATGTACTACCATGGTAACCATATCCATCATTACCTTGTGCATCGGGTTGTACCCTATAAGCATCATAGGTTTGCTCTCTCATGAGGTCAAAGCCGTGACATTCATCTTCGTTGTGTCCAACTGACTTACCGAACTTGCAGTAGGGATTCTTAGGTACTTGAACATATCTCTACAGCAAGTAGAAATCTTCAGGTCGATGCTGACCAGTTGTTCTACAGATCTCACAATATAGGACATTAAGGTTAAACGGGTTCGGTGCACCAGTATTCAAATAATTTCTTAATGTAGGACACTGTTCTTTGTCATGACCTTCTGTCTTACATCGTGTACACCAAACCTCTTTGCAAGTAGCTTTCCCTTTCTTCATGTCACGAAGCTCCAAAGCCATTTCTGCTAACTGTGCTTGTATTTGGGCTATTCCAAAATTATCCCCAACAGGAGCTGTTTCAAGTTTCATAGCAATTTCTAACACCTCTTACTGATCAGCAATCTTCTCCTGCATAAGTGGAGTCTTGATATGAGGCAATAGTGCTGCGATGAACCATTCTTTATGCTGATCTGGTCCAACAGTGAAACTAACTTGATCCAACAGAACCTTGAACCTCTGATCAAAGTCCCAAACTGATTCACCTCGCTTCTGCTGAATTTCTTTCAGTTCAGTTATAGACTGCGACTCTGATTTAGGATTCTTGAATTCTTTGATCATTTCTTTTTTAATATCAGCCAAGACATAGTTCTGAGTACTGGAAAACTTCATAAACCAGGTCAAAGCTCAGTCTCTGAAAGAAGTGACCAGTTGCGTTGTTCTTGTATTTTGATCCATAATATTCTTAGTAGTCCAAACAGCTTCGCATAAGAACCAAAACTGCTCTAGGTCCTTTGATCCAGTTCCTCTAAAGACTGGGAGCTTGATATCATCATTTACATGGGCCATAGTGGATCGAGGGGGAGGGGGAGGGGGAGGAGGAGGACTGGTAACAGGGGGGGGGGGACCTTCTAAGGTAGACTGACCTGCGAGAGGACTACTCGGGCTAGGGTTACTTTCGGGCTGCGAAGGGTTCTCAGGGATAACAAATCTACGCTGTGGAGTTATAGGAGGGTTTCTAACAAAAGGGGTTTCTTCAGATTCAGACTCTTCTGGGCTTAAAGGGGTATAATCGGTATTCTAGCCTAGGGTAAAGGATCCAAAAGTTCTCTTGTATCTTTTACCATTGTGAAGCAAACCACTTTGCTCGTCGAAGTCACTTTCGCTTTCAAACATAGGTTAGTAGCAATAAATCTAGCAATTTGATTCGATAAGCAATATGCGTTTCTTAGCCAATAGCATTTTAATTTTCAGACTTAATGAATTCAGGTACTTACCCCTTGGTCCTTTGAAGAACTGTCTTTCTGCTTCACTGAAATAAGTATGTGTGTCGATGGCGAACTCCATCACAAATGCTTCAAGGGTTCGCATTGTCCAGAAGTCAACAGCTCTAGATACTGTGTTGTTCACTCTTTTCAACAGCTTAATTCTTTCTGGGGTCCAGGAAGGAGACTGATCTTCTTGGAAGTTTGTATTTCTTTCTGTCAACCTGGATAACCACTGGTACAATTCTATGTGGATACCACCAAAGAAAATTTCATAAATATCAGTAAAAACGTACCTTTGCAAGAAGTCGTCTGAGCTACGATGAGGATCCTTATTCTATTGTTCAACAAATTTTAGATAAGTATCTTCAATCCAGTCACTGATTTCTTTTACTGAGGGCCTCCAAAACATATCCCTCCAGGTACGATGTAGATCCCTCTTGAAGCAGATACTGGTTCAACCGGCAACGGAACCAATTTGTTTGCACTTAGGGCAGACCCGGGTTCTTATACTTTTATTTACCAACCAACAAAGAGACCCACAGTGTTGGCCCTTTCGACAACAACCTGCGAACATGTTGCAGTCTCACCCGAAACAGCTATGGGGTGCCGCAGAATCAGGTTTCTACAGGCAAAAGAGGGATATTACTGTACCTTTAGCTTTAACAAAGTATAATTATGCAATACAGAGCTTCGACATTCACTTAATTAGCTTCACACTTTAGATAAAAATAGTTACTTGCTTAACCCTTAACTGGGAATTCACAGCGAAGTTAATACTTAGCAATATATATTACTTATCATTCACCTACTTATCAAATGCATAAAAACATAACAAGAACAAAATAAACAAGAACCACCACAACACAAGATATACGTGGTTCACCTCCAGTGTAGGGGCTACGTCCACAGAACTGCGTTTATATTCAACTCTTTACAAACAACACAGTTCTGATCTATGCACTCAACTGTAGATCTCTATGCACTCAGCTGCAGATCTTCTCAACAACCCAAAACTGCGCACTAAGCTGCAGATCCTTTCTTCCAAAACCCTTGGTGCACTGAGCTGCAGAGGTCATCCACGCACTCAGCTGGGACTTAACCTTAACAAACCCCTCTGCACACTCAGTTGCAGAGGTTGTCCACACACTCAGCTGGGACTTAACCTTAACAAAACCCTCTGCGCACTCAGTTGTAGAGGTCGTCCATGCACTCAGCTGGGACTTATACCTTAAACCTAAAAATAGGCCTTAGCTTCTTCGCATCAAATTATCATAATCCAAAAACCTTCAAAAAATCTCTTTTCCTCTTTACATAAGTGCCTATTTATACAAGTGCACTATTACAATACCATGTGTTTAAGCCATGGGCTTAAACCATGGGTTATTTATAAAAAGAGGGGCTTCGACCCAACCCCGAAACCCCTAAGACTATTTTGGACCGCAACTCCACTTACAAGCTTCGAACCAAAACCGTGGAGTTGCCAAAATTAAGGAACTTCAAGGTCCGTGCCCCAACATCATACAAGTATTTCTTCAATATACACACATGAGACTCCCTATCATGTGTCTCAAAACCGAGTCGTTTCTCCACATACACTTCCTCTTCTACTAGACCATTCAAGAAGGCAGTCTTGACATCCATCTGGTGTATCTTCCATTTGATCACTGCAGCCAGAGCAAGTACTGATCTGATGGAAGTGTATCTGGCTATAGGTGCAAAATTTTCTTCATAATCTATTCCTTCTTTCTAGGAGAAGCCACGAGCCACAAATATTGCTTTATATTTCTCTATGCTACCATCTGCAGCATGCTTGATCTAGTAGATCCATTTGGAAGTTACAATGAACTTCCCTTTTGGTCTTGGGACAACATCCCAAACATCATTCTTCATGATCGATTGATACTCTTTGATCATAGCATCCTTCCATTCTTTCCTTTCTATAGCTTCTTCATAGTTGGAAGGTTTTTTATCGATGAAATCACATAATAATGCTACATACCCTGAGCAGGACCTGGTCCTCTTTCTTTCTCTGTGATTCTCTTATGGAGCCCCATATCTTTCTGCACCTTGGATAGCTTCTCGTACCCAAGCAGGTTTCCTCTTATGAGTATTCTTCTCCTGAGGTGGATCTACAGGTTCTTGAGGTTCTTCTAATTCTCGATCTTCTTCTTGAATTTCTTCATTCATGGCTGTGTCATGAATTCTGGGTACTTCTGTTTCTTCAGGTTCTTCAGCAGGTCTCTTTCTGGATTTGTTGTAAGCTGAGTCTTCGTCAAATGTTACATTCCTGTTGATGTCAATCTTCTTGAATCCTGGGAAGTATATTCTGTAAGCCTTCGAGCTTTCAGAGTATCCCACAAATATACCCTTCTTTCCTGAAGGATATAACTTTGTCCTCTTTTCTTTTGGAATGTGTATGTACACTGGACAACTGAATATTCTGAGATGGATGACTTCTGGTTTCTTTCTGGAAAAGAATTCTTCAGGTGTCTTGTTCTCGAGTACTCTATGTGGAGTATGGTTCTGTACATACACCGCTATTCTGGCAGCTTCTGCCCATAGATGCATGGGAATATATTGATCGTGAAGCATAGCCCTTGCAGCTTCCATGATCGTTCTATTCTTCCTTTCTGCAACCCCATTATGTTGTGGATTATATGGAGTAGTTAACTCCCTCTTAATCCCTAAATCTTTGCATAACTCTTTGAATTCATTTGATGTGAATTCTACGCCATTATCTGATCGAAAAGTCTTGATCTTATTTTCAGTGTGGTTCTCAATCAAGGCTTTGAATTCCTTGAACTTGTTGAATACTTCATCTTTGTTCTTCATGAAGTAAATCCATGTCTTCCTAGAAAAATTATCAATAAAGGAAACATAGTATACATACCTGCTTAGTGAACTTGATGACATTGGACCGCATACATCGGAGTGAATGATTTCCAAGATTCCTTTTGCCTTGCTCTCGCTACTTGGAAATGTCTTATTGGTGTTCTTTCCTTTTGCACATCCTTTGCAGACATCGTCATGTTTTGTCTGAATTTCTGGAAGACCTTCAACAACTTTGCTTGCAAGTGGTAGTGCTCTGTAGTGCACATGTGCAAGCCTTCTATGCCAAATTTCATTTGGCTCTACTGTGTCATGGATCAAAGCTTGTTCTGAATGGCCCTTCAATTTGTATAGGCCTACCTCTTGTTCCCCAATCACTACTGCATCATCAAAAGTCTTTCCCTTTGGCCACAAGATAACTTGGCCATCTACAAATGCAACCCTCATGCCTTTTTCATCTAATGTAGATATGGAGAGGAGGTTCTTCTTAAGTCCCGGTACAAACAATACATCCTTCATCTTCATAGAATTTCCAGAATCTAGCTTATAGGAGGATTCCCCACTACCTTTTATTGGATACTGGTAGTCATCTCCACGTTTCACCTTGTGGGGTGATTCATGTTCTGATAGTCTTACAAAAGACTCTTTGAATCTTGTCATATGTTTGGACGCCCCACTGTCTATAAGCCAATAATTGCTTTCATGCATGATGTTTCCCGTGAGAGCGAAAATCTGTTGGAGACATTTACCATCATACACACTCTTTTTGGTCGAATTGGCCTAGTTAAACCACTATCCTAAGTATAATTGACATTAATTGACATCAGTGGAGCATTAATTTCACACCCACACCTACCTATAGTCAAGGAGGCTAACTTAGCCTTCTCCTACAGTCAAGGAGGCTAACTGGAGCACTCCGGGGGTGATCTGAGTGATATTAATGCACCTAATTGCTAACTGGTGGTTACAATCAGTTCAACCAGTCAGTTAAGGTGCCTCCTCTCATTAAATATATTATTTAATCATTATTTAATGATTATTTATTATTATTTAACGATATGGAGTCAACAGGGGGCCTCCACCAACTTCTGATGGTCAGTTCAGCTTCAGTTAACCTCATCAGGGTTCATTGAAGTCATGGAGCACTAGCACTTGATGGTTGGCTTGCTATGACATGTGTTTGATCTCCTTCAGTTGAGATTCAGTCATTTATTGCACTCCAACTTCAGTTAGGGTTTGGTGAGTCAATTAGGGTTTTGTTCAAGTGGTTAACTGAGTGTGAACCAATGGTTTAGAGTCAGTTAAGCTAGACTCACTCATTGAATTTGAATTTTCCTCATTAGGTATTCGAATTCGTCAGTTGATTCAAGTTATTTCTTGGCATTGGTATTGTAACTATTCATTGTTTATTGAATATACAGAGAGGAAACCATTTCTGGTTCCGTCTAACACCATTTCATGAGTTATTTGTTGATTATTCTTTGATGAGATTGATTCTTTGTTCCTAGATCAATGTGCAATATTAATATGGTATCAGAGCTTACGGTGGGACGAAGCTCTATCTCTCAAAAACAAGCTTTTTGACAGATTTCTCCATGAAATTTGAGCAATAGCTCAAAAATCCAGCACTGCACCAGAAGCCAAGTCTTACCACTTAATACCCCAAGTAAAGAAATTGTTGATCAAGCTTGCTTGATTGACTATGCTGGGTGTGATGAAAGCCTAAAATGTGCAGGTTTTCCGACCTTATGGTGCCCTTTTTGTTTTGATTTGCAGGTTTTAACAGGTACAACTTCAAATGGACTCATCAATCCCTCTTCTCACCCCATTCACAAGCTATTCGGAATGGAAGTTGAAGATGATTGCATCTCTGAAGAGACGAGGTATCTATGAGGTGTCTATTGGACTTGAAAAAGATTCTTATGAGAATGAGAATGACTGGCTAAATGATGGTGATAGAGCTTTTGGAGAAATATGTCTGGCCCTTTCTCCTAGCTTGTACTACCTTGTTGGTTCTGCTGAATACCCAAAGGATTTCTGGACAATATTGGACAGAACCTTTGGCAAGCACAATGAGGATCATAATAGTACTTTGGAGATTACAGCCAGCACCACAAGAGTTCTTTACTCAAAAGTCTCGGCCTCTACTCTCTCTGATGAAGTTGTTCAAGATGAAGATGAAGCAAAATCTTCTACACATTCAATTCGAATTGAAGAAAGTCTCCATGCAGTGACTCCTTCTCCCGATGCTCTGGAAGTTCATGAGATCTCTGATATCTCATCTCCTCATATTGCTGAAACAGAAGAATACATTCAAATATTTGATATTGAAGAAAAATACTGCTGCACTTCCATGCAAACATTCACTGGTGATTTTCCTTTGAATTCTGTGCAAAATTTACCAGTAATTGCTTCCGAAAGTGAAGAGAAATTTGATTTTTCTCCCTCTAATGTTGCTGTTGGTGTGAAAATATGTAAAAAATTGGATATTTTGGAAGAAATATCATATTATAAGAGTGACACATTCGCTCCACATGATCTAGATCTTCCAGGAAATTCCTGCAGGATTGCATGCACCAAAATTCAGAATTTTGAAGAAAAAGACAACTGTGCATCCACCATCTCGGTTGACCATAATTTTGGATCTGATATGAACATTATTGGATCTGATATGATATTATTTGGATCTGATCTGATATTTCTTGGTTCAAAATTTCAGGTTGATAAACCTTCAGTACTGCTTGTAGCTGTTCTCATCAACGGTGTGAAGAAACAAGTACCGCAAGTCTCCTACAAAACTGTTGCTGGGGATTTGATTTCATTTCACAGTTTTGGATCTGTTGTGAAATTATTTAGATCTGATTTACATTCTGATCTGATATTATTTTGTTCATATTTTAAAATCCAATAGCTTTCAGTCATGCTTGAAGCTGCTCTCACTAATTTCAGTGTGAAAAATCAAGTACCGCAATTCTTCTTCAAATTTGCTTATGGGGATTTGGTGTTAGTTTCCTCTTATGAGGTTGCTGATATTTTATTTTGTGAATCATTAGCTATTTCTGAAGCTATATCATATTATGGAGCTCAATCATTCACTCTCCAGAGTCCTAGGGCTTCTCTACCTTTGGTCACATGCTCATCTCCTCACTGAACTAGTAAAGAGGAAGACATTCTGCATCCGCTTGGACACTTGCTCCTAAACATTGGGGATGATTTTACCACTCATGGTTTGCTGTTCAAGGCTGCAACATATCAGTTTCTTGAGTGTTCCACACATGGTTCAAATCCTCAAGAACCTTTGCTCTCTCTTCAAATGATTTCAGCTACTCTACATGGGTCCAGTTTTCACCGTGCAACTGTTTATATTTTTGATTCAGTTGAGTGCAATGTTCTTCTTCCAAAGTGGAAGATTCCTCCAGACATATTATTTAGTTTGGATTCAGAAGTTCACATGCACAGTCTCAAGATGTTGCTGCATAGAAGAACCAATTCTTGATTTACTGCTTAGTTTGAGGGGGGGTATTTTTCCCATGAGGTTTTCCCCGTTTCCTTGGTTATATTAAGCAGTTACTTTATTGTACAGGGTGACCTATGGCCTTTGTTTCCGGGGCCCTAGAATTTTTATGCATCTATGTTTTCTAACTCTTCCTGAGTATAGCTTAAGGGGGGGGGGGTGTTGGAGACATTTACCATCATACACACTCTTTTTGGTCGAATTGGCCTAGTTAAACCACTATCCTAAATATAATTGACATTAATTGACATCAGTGGAGCATTAATTTCACACCCACGCCTACCTACAGTAAAGGAGGCTAACTTAGCCTTCTCTTACAATCAAGGAGGCTAACTGGAGCACTTCGGGGGTGATCTGAGTGATATTAATGCACCTAATTGCTAACTGGTGGTTACAATCAGTTCAATTAGTCAGTTAAGGCACCTCCTCTCATTAAATATATTATTTAATGATTATTTATTATTTTTTAATGATCTGGAGTCAACAGGGCGCCTCCACCAACTTCTGATGGTCAGTTCAGCTTCAGTTAACCTCATCAGGGTTCATTGAAGTCATGGAGCACTAGCACTTGATGGTTGGCTTGCTATGACATGTGTTTGATCTCCTTCAGTTGAGATTCAGTCATTTATTGCACTCTGACTTCAGTTAGGGTTTGGTGAGTCAATTAGGGTTTTGGTCAAGTGGTTAACTGAGTGTGAACCAATGGTTTAGAGTCAGTTAAGCTAGACTTACTAATTGAATCCGAATTTGCCTCCATAAATATTCGAATTCCTCATTTGATTCAAGCTATTGCTTGACATTGGTATTGTAACTATTCATTGTTTATTGAATATACAAAGAGGAAACCATTTCTGGTTCCGTCTAACACCATTTCATGAGTTATTTGTTGATTATTCTTTGATGAGATTGATTCTTTGTTCCTAGATCAATGTGCAAGATTAATAAAATAAACACATATTCTTCATTACTTGAAGAATCATCACTTTCTTGTCTGATTCTCTTTGAGAAAGGTTCATCATCCTCTGCAGCATGAGCATGATGCCTTCTCTTGTTTCCCTTCTTCTTAATTTTATTTTTAGGACAATCTTTTGCAAAGTGTCCTACTTCATCACATGTATAACATCTGATTCTAGACAAATATTTTCTAGTGTTACTTTTATGGAAATGCTTACCTCTGGAGTGATGAGAACTTATTTTTCTTTTCTTGGAGTGTACTATGAGAGCTTGATCTTTGCTTCCCATATTTTCTTCTCGAGCTACTATCCGAGCTTCTTCTTGAGAGCATTCTTCCCATAGTCTGCTAAATTTTACTAGCTTCTTTCTGGCACAGATTCCTTGAATAAAGGAGTCCCATGATTTAGGGAGACCATTCAAGGTGGTCATTACAATCTCTGCATTCTCCACTTCTTCATCCACTGCTTCAAGTTGTTCTTTGATCTGGGGGACCCTTGTGAAGTAAGACTGTATGGTCTCTACATTCTGAATCTTCACATTCTTCAACTGGTTCCTCAAAGTCATCTTCCGGTTTATGTTCTTTCCTTCAAACAGTTTGGCTAGGGTATCAAACATAGATTTAGGTGTCTTTAGGGAGGACACCTATGGTATGAGGTGATCTTTGATAGAATTAGAAATAATCCTCTTATCCATAACCAACTTCTTCTTGTGTAAGGCCTTAGCCTCATCTCCCTCTGGAACTGGAACCTCCTCATTGATGTAGGAGTCCAACTCATTTTCTTCCAGGATCAGGGAGATCCTATACTTCCAAGCTTGGAAATTATCAGCTCCCTCAAGATTTTCATCAAGCTTGGTATGGTGAGACATCTTAACTGAGAACCTCAAATGGAAATACAAAATATTTAGATCTTACCAGGTCAAGATGTCAGAACTGGATCTGAAGTTGAATTTCTGCAGTGCTGGTTCAGGAGCAGATTAGGGTTTTACTTTCCTGGAGTTTCGTCCAACCAAATGCTTTGATATTGATCTCTAAACTTTGATTTTGAGGAGGAGATCAATCCAGGTCTAGGCTCACTCAAAAATTCCACTTCTGTGGAAATCCCTATTTTCGGTAGTTGTGTCGGGTCAAAAACTGAAAATGCTCAGAATCAGATTCTACTTCGACAAAAAGATGCACCCTAGGGAGGAGAGTCAGTCCAAAATTCATTTGCTGAAAATATGTGGAGAGAGATCCAAAAAGTAGGAAGCCCTAGTTTCCGCAGCTGCATAGTGTCTTCTTCTCAGGTTAGCTCTGATACCATGTTAGAATTTTATCATTCAAGCTAGCATTATATTAGGATCTTTAACTAAGAGAATAAAAAGCACATCAATCAAACACAAGAGACAATGAACACAATGTTTTTCCTTGAGGAAACAATAAATGGAGAAAACCCCACAAGTTCCTTAGAGATAGAATCAACACCAAAATTAAAACCCCAAAATAGTAAGATGATCTCCTGACAGCAGTAGCCTCTTTCTTTCTAGCCCCAACAACTTATTCTTCCTTAGCTATGCGCTACAACTGAGTGTGAGTGAGTGTGTGATAAATAGAGAGGCTCACTCTCTATTTATACTAATTCCTGACTTGACAATAACTCACTAGGGCTGACTTCTCTAGGAGAGTCTAATAACCTCAGGGCTCTGCAACTGTGGGGACTTTAACCCTTGAACAATAGGAGGGTTACCCACAATGACTTGACATGACTTGTTTACATTATAGAACCTCTCGATCGGAACATCGGGGCATGACATGACTCAATTACATTACAGATACTTCCCGGAATAAACATCGAGGTACAATACATGAAAATATACAAGTGAATACATTTCGAAGTTACAAATACATCAACATGTGCAGACAATAGTGGAATGCTTCCATACCAAAAAGCAATTTATCCTAGCATAATAAGGCAATCCACACATCCTCTTATGTATTATTGAATGAGGACATATTTTCATTGAGATATCTCATAACAAGATGACCAAAATTTGACTAGGCTTCATTGACTACCAAGATGGACCATATTCATAGCTAAAAAATGCAAGAGAAGTGCACACTAAAGATGGGAATGAGTTCTATTTGAAGTGTTTGGATATAGATATTACTTAGAGCTAAGTGAAAGAGTATATTTTTGTATTTTAGGAACAAATGAGCTAGGAACCAAAGTCGAAACCACTAAACAAAACTAGAGCTAGTTACTAGATCCACAAGAAAGAGACATAGCCAGAGCTAGAGCTATATCTAGGAGCTAATGTCAACACCATGTTCCATAGAAGATAAAAAAGGGAACATTAATCTAGATTGGTAATCTAAGATTTTGGAGACCAAAAAGCCTCTCAATTAGGAGGTGTGATCCAAAAATGGATCTGAATAAACATATGGTTGGTTTGTAATACTTAATACTTGAAATGTAATTTGGAAATATATAAAGGTTAGAAAATACATTTAAGATAATGCAAACATAAATGTGAATAAGAAAAAGAGAGGGGAAAAAGACAAGATTTAATTGAATTAGAAAATGAAAATAGGAGAGGAGAATGGGAAATGAAAGGTCAGTCCTATTGGATTTCCCATTACCCCAACTCTTCTTTATCTCTTTTCACTTAGATTATCACATGAATTTTTTCCTATTGCCTATTTAGTGTTTGTTTTTCCATTTGGGTTTCTTGGGCAAACACTATCTCAATACGAAATACTTTATTTGTGTATGTTCATTTTGTTGTAGTAATTTGCTTACTGTATGGATTAATATCTTATCTTTTTCATTAATTACTGCCAATGAGTTATGAAATTTAATGTGTGAGTTACAATATCTTAAAAAAACGTTATTGGTGCATATTTCATTATGTTGTTGAGTTAGGGAGGCTCTAACAACTAGATAATCACATCCATTGAATGGCCAACTGATCTTAGAGATCAAGCACCGAATTAAAGAGATGTTACACTTGTGTAGGAGTTTCTAAATCATATTTTTAAGAGTTATTGAGTACCTAAGGAAATATTATTTTTCCTAGGTCATTCTCTCTTTTCCTGGGAAAATTTATTAGTGCCCTGGTGAATTCATCATTGCATGGAGCATTTTTATCAATGCATGGGAATTTTTAACATAGATGGGTCAACTCCTCCATTGATAGGTGAATTTGTATTTCATGGGGAAAATTTATCATTGCATGCCTTTTTATTTGATTGTTTGGGTTGTTTTTATGCCTCATTGAGTTGCATGATCTTTTCCCAAGCCATACCCTTCATTGCCATTCTTCATAACCTAGAGCCATACAATATAGTTGGGTTTGTTTGAGGCCATACACAACAATTCTAGTGCTATATTACCTATTTTAAGTAGTACAAGAGTCTTGTTGGGCATGTTAGCAAATGACTAGATGGGTGGAGCTCATTTCTTAAATAAACATAAAAAATATGATTTCATATGTTAAGGAGTGAGGTATAAACTCCCTAAGTTGATTAGGAATTCTCTAATAAGTGTTTTTTAAGAGTGAGTAGGTCATTAATGATTATTGAGATATGCAATTATAATAGTCATTATCTTTGTCATCAAATAAATACACTTGTAGTGAAACCAAGTGAAGAGTTTCTTATTGGTAATTGTGAAATCCCACACAATTGGCCTATTGACTATTTTTTTTTTGAGGCTGGCATCCTTGTTTCATCCAGAACAATAGTAATAATACTGTTATTGAAGGTTGACTTCCTTATCAAGGTATAAACAAATAAGACTCAAGGGAAGTACTAAGATATTTGAAATATGTTTGGAAATATTAGGAAGGAATACAACTCAACAACATACTCAACTAGAAGATTTATAGTTGAATAACATGATAAGGACTAGAATTTCATTTGATAGTACATTGTTATGTAGTATATTTTGTTCAGTACATGGAGAAGAAGGAGAAATATTCTTGATACTGAGCCATATTTGAATATATAATACTTAGTGACAGAGTGTTGTAATTTCACGGATCACAGAGGGTTACCAATAATACACATTAAATCAGACAAGCATAACAGACAAGAGATAAGAACATAGATGTAGAATAACATATTATATTATATCGTGAGGGTCCATACAAACACAGAACTAAACCAAGTTCTCATCTGGCTCAACAACCTAATATATATGATTTACAAACAGTTACATATAACTACCTGTTAGTTCGGTCAACCAACATGAGCTTATGCGGCCGACCTAATCTCTAATTAGTCAGCTATTCGACTTAGTCAGCTCACCAACTAACTCCTCCAACATCTCCCCCAGGAACAAAATCTTTCTTCGTCCCGAAGAAACAAGGGAGGTACTCAAATTTTTTTACTATCTGAGATAGTTATTTTGTTGTTTGTTTTCATGGGCTATGCAGTCGAATGGTTGGTCGCTTTTGTATGCATACTTCAATGATTGCTTTTGCTGTAATGGTCAGTTGATGTTGAAATTCTGTCCAACTTTGTAGTACTTTCTGGAAGTTGATAGTTAGTGTTGTAATGCTTGATAAAGTCGACAGCTTCTCCTAAATGGAAAGGTTTGCTATTCTTTCCATTTTAGGTCCCATGAATTGGTCTTTTTCTTCTGCTGTTTCCAGTAGTCTTTTCATCTGCAGGCAGATGGTATCTAGTTTCTCCAAGCTTGGGAGTGCTTGCTGCACCCACTGGTGTGCTTGTCTCTCTAGTCTCTGTAGCTTGGCTGTCTCTAGTATGATTTGATCTTTAATTTTATTTATTAGTGCTTCTTCAGTTATTTTCTCTTTTTTATTGCTTGAATCTGTTCTCGAGTCTGTCGGGTCTGCTAAAAAACTTGTCCATAATAAGTAGGCCAGTCCCGGAGAACCTATTCTGCAATGACAAATTCTTCTAAGTGGTCTTGCAACACTTTGTAAGCTTCTGAGAATGCTATGTACTGTTGCATTAATAATCTGGATGTTTCTTATTTTTAATCTTCTTTTGTATTTTGCATGTGTACTTGTAAGGTCGCCACCACACTCTCAAATAGTTGATATGCATTTTCTAGTGGCTTGTCGGTTCCGACTTCCATCAGCCCTGGTATTATAGACTGAGCTAATTTCTTGCATTTTGACAGGAATTTGACTTGTTCATTCTCAATGTCATCGAGCTCCTTGCATTTGATCTGGCTTCTTGTTTTTGCTTCAGTGGCTAGATTTTCTAAGAGATGTCCCAACTCTCCGTCTTTTAGCTTTGTTGTGTCGACTGCAGTGGTCGACCTAAGTTGGCTAATGTGGACCATTGTCGACTGTGATTCTTTTTGGTGTTCCTTATTCTTTCTATCTCTTTTTTGCTTGTGTTTATGCTGTTCTGTCTACTATTGTGCTTGTGCATCTGCCAGTGGTGGATTCTCCTATGGCTAATTTTCTGGCTACTAATCCTCAACAGTCAGTGGAATTTCTGGTTTGTTTTCTTGGGTGAGCTCTGCAGCTGGATGTGTATCTAGAGGGTTTGGTATAGAGGATTCAGGTATAGATGGTTCAGGGTTTGGTAAAGGGTTTGGATTGGGAAGTGGTGGCAGAGATGGTGAATGGTCATGTGTAATTGGTGTAGTGGTGATATTGTCGGTTGGGTCCTCAACTTGTGGTGGTGAATCCTCTGGGTCGTCAGAGAATAGGTTGTTGATCACCCGGTTGATTTCTTCTAGGTTCTCTTCCTCCACATATATTGCTGGCTCATTGGCTAATGGAGGGTGTGGGATGTCGACAGGGTGAAGGATGAAGTGCGACTTGCGACAACTTGAGATGTCTTGTCAGGGTTCCTCAAGAATGTCGACTTGATAATTCTCGTAGATCTTGGTTTCTAGGGTATTTTTCCAGGTTGTTGGGGGAAGAGCTGCCTTGATCCACTAACTTCGATCAGTGGACATTTGGTGGTAATCCTATGGACAGAGGTGAGTAGTTTAGACAATTTTTCAATGTATGCCTAGAAATCATCGTCCTGGTCGAACCTCTCTTTTAGGGTTTCTGGCATAGAATTTTTGCAAATGTCGACTGGGCTTATGGTGGGTATATGTGGATTTTATTCCTGTGTAATCTAGGTTGGAAATGGGGGTGGAGGTGTAGAAACTAAATCAACAATGTTTTCAGCCGTTGAAGTGTTTGTGCTTTTTACCTTTTTCGGTCGACCTTGCTGTGCTCTTGACTCGACAAAGCATCTGAATTGTGTCGCGACCGAAACTTTGTTTGCTACAACGTCTTCTATGATGTCGACGGCTATAGCTACTAGTTCAACTTCATCTTCAGATTCTGAGAGGATAAGCTTGCGCTTCCCCTTTCCTTTTTCCTGATTTGCCTTTTTTTCTTGCAGCTGCTATTTCCCTTGCTCGTTTTCTGATTTTGTCTTTGGTTATAGCATATTTTGGGTTGTCAGATTCAATATCTTCCTCTAATCCTTCTCCTCCCTCCTATTGGTGAACTAGACAGATACTTCTCTCGGCTGGTTTGGCTACCTATTGCTCAGTCGGTGTACTTCCCCTTTGGGTTGTTGGCAGTATGATTGTTAATTGTAGTCTGTTGATGTCCTCTACTGGTGTTTCCTCCGACACAAAGGTGCTGATATGTAGTCAGAGTTCATAGTACTCTTCCTTCTCCTGGTCAGTCAGTGGTTCTTCAATTGATAGGTTTACTTCCTTAGCCTTTGCTGGTATTCATAACTTTGTGCCGGATTGTCGAGCTAGCTCACGGAAGATCTCTTGGACTGTTGGGTAATAGTTGAGAGGTTTTGCTTTTTCTTTTTCTCCCTGCATATACCATATTGCAGTGTGGTCAAGTTCTAGTTGGATGTGTGCTATTTTCAGAATATTTCATTGGATGTTCTGAGGCACCCCCCATCTGGTCGTCTGGATTTTCAAGTTTTGGAACCAGTTTTCCAACAGTACTTTTCCATTTGCTAATTCTTTCAATGTTCCAGTCTGCGCAAATGGCTTGAACCTCCACATGTGGAATTTTTTTGGTTCTTGGAATTGTTTGTCCCCGACTAGTGGTACATCACTATCCAGATTATCAAAGATGGGAACCTTATAATCCCGGCCGACTCCTGGCACTTCTCGCATATAGATTTGAGCATGTTGGTGACATACTGAGCCCATTTGTACACTTTTCCTGTGTCTGCTATTGTGTCTACCACTTCTAATATATACAAATTCAGGTCACTTCCTCGACCTGTAGGGGTGAGCCCTGTTGTTATGATTTTGGCCACGATTTGTGGCATCCAGGCTTGTATATGACTAATCATTAGCCCTTTTGAATTTTTTCCTGATGGCGTTCTAGTTAATCATTCTACCAGTCCTTCTTTTATGCCGACAGGGACTGGGTCGCCTTGGTTTGAAAGACCAGTAAGCTTGTATATGACTTCGCCAGAGATTTCGACTGGTCTGTCGAAGTAAAATTTCCCGTTGTGGTATCGGCTGATAATGAATTTTACCGTGGTTTCTTTCGTCCCTCCAAAACTCGCCATGAATGGTGTTTTCATGTAGTTCATAATGGAGCTGTGTTTTATCTTCTCTGCTTCTTGTGTTGTTTTCTTGTTGACATAGGCCCATTCCTTGATTTCGGCCCAAGTTTTCACCCATGAGGTTTCTTGTACCTTGGCGTTCTTGATGTTTCTTAACCTTCTCATCAATGGGGTTTTTGCTAATTGTAGTTCCTTTGTTTTTATAGCTATAGCTCTGGTTTGCTTCAGTGCCATCTCATTGGTCTCTTGGTCGACTTTTCTTACAGGTTCTCGTTTCTCAAATTTCTGACTGCTAAATTGTTCTATCTCTTCAAAATACAGTGAATGATGTTTTTCTGGTCCGATATTTATAGGTGGAGCGGGTGACATTTTTGTCGATGGATGTATTAATGGAGGAAGTGATGGTCTAGCATGGTCTCTAGAGTTTGCGTTAATGGTGATTTGATTTTGGCGCTCCTTTCGACCGTAGTAATGAAGGCGTGATTTGACCTTCGGGGTCGTCGGTCGATGTCGATCATGTGAATGGTCGATGGTGGTATGTCGATGGGTTTGATGTCGGTTTTCGAAGTGCTGGTTATTATATCTGTCGAAGTTTCCTGTCATTCTGGGTCATGGGTGTTGGTTCTGTTTTGTTGTTTTTTAGTTTTTTTTAGATTTTTATAGTTTTTGTCTGAAAATTATGGTCGTTATGTGTATGTTTATTTTTTATTTTTTTTGAACTTGTTTTAATTTTTGTACCATTTTAGTCGGGCATCATTAAAAAGTTTCTGAAATATTATTCCTTGTAGCGTCCTTAGTCGAACTGATCCGTTGGCATGAATCTCTTCGACAATGTAAGGTCCCATCCATTCGATATGTAACTTTATTGGGTTTTACTTTTACTTGTCTATTGTATAGTAAGGCGAGGTCAACTGCCGATAGATTTTTGTTTTTGATATTGCGATCATGCCAAGCCTTCTGCTGTTGTTTTTAGATTTCTTGATGTTGTAGAGCAATCAGTCGGTGTTCTTCTAACTTGCTTAATTGCATCGGTCGGTCCTTCCTGCCTTCTTAGACATCGACATGTAAAATATCTGCTATGATAGGTGTTTGCTGTCAAAAATGTAGTGGAACAACTGCTTCTTGTCCATAGACTAGTCAGAATGGTGTTTGGTCGGTCAAACACTTGTATGCTGTTCTGTAAGCCCATAGTACTGCAGGTATCTTTTTGTCCCAATCATCTTTGTCGGTATTGCATATTTTTGTTAGACCCCTTGTTAATGTTTTGTTGAAAGCCTCTATTGCTCCATTCGACTAAGGGTGATAAGATGTACTACATCGATGGTTAATTTTGAACTGGTCTGTTAGTGCTTTGATAGTTTTGTTCATAAAGTGTGAACCTTGGTCACTGATTAGGGTTATTGGGCATCCAAATATAGTAATTATATTTTTGTAGATAAATTTAGCAGCTATCTCATTGTAACATGTATCGATTGGTTCTTCTTCTTCCCACTTGGTTACATATTCTACTGCGGTTATTATGTACCTTGCACCTGTTCTTTTTGCTGGTATCGGGAATGGTTCTATGAAGTCGATGGCCCAAATTTCAAATGTCAAACTTGGGTTTATTGATATCAAAGGAATTTCTGTATTAGGCAGAGGTCAACCCAGTCTTTGACATCTGTCGCATTGGATCACAAACATTTTACAATCCATGTATAGTGTCAGACACCATAGCCCTGACTGTTGGATTTTCTTGGCAGTTGTGTCTTCTCGAAAATGTCCTCCCGCCAGTCCATAGTGTGCTTCATACATGATATTATCTATTTCATGTTCTAATACGCATCTTATGAGGATGTTGTCCAGGCCCATTTTATATAAAAATCCATTTATGAGGCTATATGATGCAGATTTCATAGCTAATATTTGTTTCTTTTTCGTGCTCATGCCCTTTAGTGCTTGACCATTTTCTAAGAATTGACCTATTTCCTCTAATTTTGCTGGAACTGCTTCTATTCGAAATAAATGTGCATATGGTAGGTCGTGTTCAACTCCTGTTGGTTCCTCTCCTGTGTCGATTCGTGACAAGTGGTTGGGTCCGACATTTAATTTTCTTGGTCTAACAATGACTTCAAATTCGAATTCTTGGAATAGTAGTAGCCATCGACAAATTATTCCATGGTGTAAGGGTTTGTTTACAAGGTATTTTAATGATTGGTGGTCAGTATAAAAGATGAAAGGGTTGGCTAGAAGATAATGTCAAAACTTCTGTAGTGCAAAAACCATTCCTAACGCTTCTCTTTCTGTTGTCGAATAGTTTCTTTCTGCCTTATTTAATTTTCTTCTGCTGTAAACTATGGGGTAATCCATTCTGTCATCCCCTGGTTGTGTTAAGATCGCTCCTATTGCTAGGCCTGATGCGTTGATGTGTACATGAAATTTGATCGACCAATTCGGGAACCTTAGAATGGGTGCCTCGACTAGCTTTATTTTTAGTGTTTCAAATGATATGTTACATTCCTTTGTCCAGTTGAACTCCTAATCTTCTCTTAGTAATTCTTCCAATGGATAGGTTATATCTGAATAGTATCTCATAAATTTCCTGTAATATCCTATATGACCAAGTAGTACCCTAACTTGTTTTGGGTTCACTGGTGGTTTTAAGTCGAGGATATTTTTTATTTTTTCCAATTCGACCTTGATGCCTTCTTTGCATACAATGTGTCCTAATAGTATCCCTATAGAGTTAAGAATATGCATTTCCTTATGTTCAGAGATAGTTGGATTTGTCGGCATCATTCCAACATGAGCCTTATCCATTTGCAGTGATCTTTCAGTATAGAGTATATTTTCCAATCATCGAAATATACTGCCATTGTTTTGTAGATATATTCTTGAAATGTTTTGACCACAATTCTTGAAAATACTGCAGGTGATTTTTTTAGACCAAAAGGCATAACTCTGTAGGAAAATGAGCCAAATTCACATACAAATTTTGTCTTTTTCTGGTCTTCTTTAGCTATTGGTACTTGGTTGTAACCTGAGAATCCATCTGTAAATGAGTAGCATTCATGCCCTGCGACTTCATTTAGGATTTCATCTGCATAGGGTGTTGGGAATGGGTCTGTTAAGGTGACTTTGTTTGATTCCCTAAAGTTGACACAGATCCTTAGCTTTGTTGGGTCATGTTTCTTTGGTTGTACAACCATTGGACTTGCGCATTCCGATTGGTCAATAGGGTAGATAATTTTTGCTACAAGCATGTTATCAATCTCTTTCTTGACTATCTCTTTGTATTTATAAGCTAATTTATATGGCCTCTTCTTTACAGGTAGGGCATCAGGTTTAATGTCAATCTTCATTTCACCCATTTCATGGAATAGACCTTTGAGATCCTTGTAGTCTCTAGTGAATGCATCCTGGAATTCTTTTAGTAAGTTTACTATTTCAGTTGTTTGTTCTTCACTCCAGTAACCACCAATTTTTGCCATTTTTGGTCGATCATAGTTTGATATGTCAAATTCTTTAGTTTTTACTTTGGCATCTAACCATTATGGTGCTTTGGATTCATTGATTGGTTGGATCCCTTCTTTAAACTGTGAAAATGTAGCAGGAAAGTCTGCTGTAGTCATTCCGTCGGTATCTTCTTTGTCGGCTGTCTAGACTTTAAGTATGGTGCGAATTGGTTTTGTTGTTTCTGAATGGTATGATTTCCATCGAAAGCTTTTCCCTTTCATATTTTTGTTTTCCATTTGTATTCTTGTAGACTATGGTATTGTCTTGGTTTGTATGTTATTACATGTTATTTTCATTTGATCATAATATAGGGTGTTGCTCCCGGTCGGTTCTATAAATGCTTAGGATTTGTTTTGCAGTTTCGACTAACATTTTGTCTTGTGGTATAAAGCTGAAGTCTTTGATGAAGTTCTCTCTAAG
Source organism: Pseudotsuga menziesii (assembly GCA_001517045.1). Classification (NCBI taxonomy): domain Eukaryota; kingdom Viridiplantae; phylum Streptophyta; class Pinopsida; order Pinales; family Pinaceae; genus Pseudotsuga; species Pseudotsuga menziesii. The sequence continues at coordinate 266,708 of LPNX010362917.1, read as the reverse complement.
TTCATGCCATTGAAATGTTTCACCCCGTGCTTCTTCCATTTTGTACCATTTGTTTGGTAAGTCAGATAGCGTCGATGGAAATAGGTGTGGCCATGTACGTTTGTCTTTATACCCAAGTCTTTTCCACTCTTTTTCGCATGTTTTTATGTGTTCTTATAGGTCCTGCCCCTGGATGAACATAGGTATTTGGGTTTGTTTGGTTATCTTATTTCCTCCAAATCTTTCTACAAATTAAGTTGAAGCTATTGTCCATGTCTGCAATCTTGATTGATGGGTATCCCACCATCTAGCAGCTGGTCCTGTGAAGGTTTCTACTAGGATTTGTAGTCAGCCATGTTCACCAATGTTTTTAGATACTTGTTCTATATGCATAATTGGTGATTCTCTTTCTTTATATCTTGGAATTTGTTTGATACTTACATTTGTTGGTTTTAAGGTAGGGTATTCCCTGCTTTTCTTTTCAAATATTTTTGGGATGATGGAAACTAAGAAACATTGTCAGACTGGTTTCTTCTGTACTGTCTGAATGGTCCAACAACCTCTTGCTTGTGTCTCGTAGTTTTCAACTTCCCAATCATATAATTATGCGTCAGAGTTGTATCCTACTGAATCTTGATTTCCTAAGTGAAGTTTGCCATAGACATTGGGTTCTGTGTAGTCTTCATTATTTTGAATTTGATATAATTGTCAAATGTCGACTTCTTCATCAATAGGTTCTATCCAAGGTTCTCCTTGGGATGGATGGATAGGTACTATGAATTTCTGTCCATTCCCTTTTAGTTTTATCCTTTCTTTATCTAAATATATTGATGCTTTCATTTTTCTTCCCCAAGGTCGACCTACTAAAGATAAGAAGGAATTGGATGCTTCCTTAGGGTCAATAATTTCAAAGTCGACTTTGGTCGATATTCCTTTTATTGTCGTATTGACATTTCTCCAAACTCTGATAGGTTTGTCAGACCTTGGTCAGCTAATTTGAGGTATATCCCTTACTCATATAGTCAAGGTTTACCCAATTGTTCCCAAGTGTAGTGAGTCATAATATTTACTTGTGAGCCGAAGTCGAGTACAACTTGTCGAACATGGTACCCTTCGATTTTTAGGTCGACAAGTGGGTCGGCATCACTTTTGTCCTTTTGGTTTAAAATGAAAATGTTTTTTGTTTGTTTTTCTATATTATTGTTGTGTTTCCTATTATACAATAATTCAATGAATTGAGATACTGCTTTATCCTCTTGTATTAAACGTATTAATTCTTTAACTGTGCTTTGTCAATTATCATCACCTTCTTCTTGTCGAGCAAATTCTGTAAATATATTCGTTGCATCCTTATATAATTGTTTTTATTTAGCTGGGTTAGGATAATCGTTCTTTTATTTTATTTTGCTTATGCGTGGATTATCACTCCCAATTTTTGTCCCTTGTCGGGTTACTATATGCAGATTATTCGTATTGATTACATCATGTTTTTGAACGTAGGACAAGACATTAACATTTTTCTTTTTATTGATTTTATCAAGCATAGTAGGGCAATCCTCTAATGAGTGATCACCAACTCCACAGCTAGTACAAAATTTTAAGTTGGTTCTGTCCTTGTATGGGAAGTATTTATATCGATGACCTTCTTTATAGCATGTGAAACATTGGATGGGACGACGTGGTCGGTTGTCTTGATTCCCAGAGAATTGACCTTGACCTCCATATCCTCCATGATGGTTGTCGAACCGACGCTCGTATCGACAGCCTTCATATCTTTGATTATTCAATTCGTTTTGATGATTGCTTCGCTAGTTGTTATCATTGTTCTGCGAAACTACGTTTGTCTGGTATACCGCTTGGTAGTTTTGTCCGTTATTTAAGTTTAAGTGGCATTCGACTGTTGCGTGACTTTTGACTTCACAGATTACACACCAAGATGCTTTTCCATTTTTCATGTTATACGGGAAATCTTTTGTTGTGTGTTCTCCATGTTCTTGAAAGATGTCGTAGAAGCACTTTGCCTGAACAAATCAAACGTCCTGTCGACTTATGTCTTGTTGACAGTTATCTTTAGCATGTCCAACCGTTGAGCATTTTGTGCACCAGACATCCTGATTCTTTAGGTTCAGCTCTTTCAATGATTTCTGTATGATTTGTAGCTATTCTTCTAGTCTAGTATCCATGGGATATGCTAGGAAATCTTCATCCATCTCCACTTGTAGAGCTTTAGTAAGCACATCTTCGTACGTTTTAAACGTCTCCAAGCTTATGTGCCTCCAAATTTTCTGTGATAGACCTACAAGGAACCACCGAATTAATAGTTGTTCATCAATTACATAATCCAGTTGACTGAGGAGGTATTTCCATCATTTGTCATACTCTCGGACAGACTCTAATGGATTTTGAGATTTTTTTTCAACTTTTTAGCTGCCAGATGTTTTGCATCTAGATTTTTAAAGAAAGACAGGAATTGCACCTTAATTTCTGCTTTATATGATTGAGGGGTTCTCTTAATATATGTCATGTACCATGTTAGTGCTCTTTTCCTCAAGGAACTAGCAAAATGTTCCATCTTTCGATCTTCAATTGTAACCTGATTTGCCTCCCATGTCGACTCATAGATGAACCAATGTCGTCTAGGATCTTCGTCGCCCTCGTATAGAGGAATATGCACTGATCCGTGACCCATGTCAGAATCGCTATCGCTATCTCCTCCAGGAGGTGGCGGTGGTGGGATATTTTTTTTGTCTCATTGTGTAGAGCTATTGTCGACGGAGCTTTTGTTCCCGTCAGTCATTTTGTTTGTCGTTTATTCTCCGACAAGCAGTCGGTTCAGGTCGAATTCTCTTGTCGATGTCCAACTGCACTGATTTGTCTACAGGTCCAACTGTTCTATATTTTCCAAAGCTGTATTTGGTAGGGGGGTGATCCTTCATGTGTCGAGTAAAGTAAGTGGATACTTTGGTTGGAAGGGTACGCTCTAAGTGTGACCCACTTTCCTTCCTCCAGTTGACAGATCAATAGATGATTATCATCATTTACCTTGTCGTCTAGTTAGCTCCATATACCAAACTCACCAGCTCTTAGTCTTAGGTCTTCTTCGACAATGGATTGCATCCTGGTACTCGTATTCATTGGGGACAAAGGTCTTATCTCCTGGGGAACTTCTATTTGGAGAGCTTCGTGTTGCTCTATCCACAAGTCTTCTTCCATGGGTGATGCTCCTTCATCCACGCCTTCTTCCTGTCGGTCATGACCCAACTCTGGCGGATTTTGTTGATGTATATGTAACTTTGGAATGTATTTCACTTGTATTTATTATATATTGTAACCCGATGTGTATTTTGGGATGTACTTGAGTCATGTCATGCCTTGATGTTCCTATTGGGAAGATCTATAATGTAAACAAGTCATGTCAAGTCATTGTGGGTAACCATCCTATTGGTTAAGGGTTAAAGTCCTTGCAGTTTCGGGGCACTAGGGTTATTAGACTCTCCTAGAGAGGTTGGCCCTAGTAGGGTTTAGTCAAGTTAGGAATTAGTATAAATAGAGATCTGACCTCTCTATTTAACACACATCTCATACACACTCAAGTGTAGCGCATAGTTGAGGAAGGAGAAGATACTGGGGCTAGATAGAAAGACGGTTACTGCCGTCGGGAGATCACTTACTATTTTGGGTTCTACTTTTGGTGCTGATTCTATCTCTGAGGAAGTTGCGGGGTTTTCACCATTTATGGTTTCCCTGAGGATAAACACTACGTTCATTGTATCTTGTGTTTGATTGTTGTGCTTGTTATTCTCTTAGTTAAAGATCCTAATGTATTGCTAGCTTAATGATAAAAATCTAACATGGTATCAGAGCTAACCTGAGAAGAAGACACTGTGCAGCTGCGGGAACTAGGGATTCTTACTTTGTGGATATTCCTCCATAGATTTTCAGCAAAATAAGGTTGGATTAACTCTCCTCCTTAGGGTGCATATTTTTGTCGAAGCAAAATCCAATTCTTAGGTTTTTCATTTTTGGACCCGACACTACTGCCAAAAATTAGGGCTTTTTACAGAAGAGGAATTTTCAGTGAGCTCAGGCCTGGATTGATCTCCTCTCCAAAATCAAAGTTAGGGATCAAATTCAAAGAATTTGGTTGGACAAAACTCTGGAAAAGCAAAACCCTAATTTGCTATTGAACCAGCACTGCAGGATTTCAGCTCCAAATTCAGATCCGACATCTTGACCTGGTAAGATCTAAATCTTTTGTATTTCCATTTGAGGTTCTCAGTTAAGATGTCTCATCATACCAAGCTTGATGAAAAGCTTGAGGGAGCTGATAACTTTCGAGCCTGGAAGTATAGGATCTCCTTGGTCCTGGAAGAAAATGAGTTGGACTCCTATATCAATGAGGAGGTTCCAGTTCCAGAGGGAGATGAGGCTAAGGCCTTACATAAGAAGAAGTTAGTTATGGAAAAGAGGATTATTGCTGATTCAATCAAGGATCACCTCATACCACAGGTGTCCTCCCTCAAGACACCTAAAGCTATGTTTGATGCCCTAACCAAATTGTTTAAAGGGAAGAACATAAACCAGAAGATGACTCTGAGAAACAAATTGAAGAATGTAAAGATCTAGAATGCTGAAACCATCCAGTATTACTTTACAAGGGTATCTACGATCAAGGAACAACTGGAAGCAGTAGATGAAGAAGTGGAAAATGTATAAATTGTGATGACCACCTTGAATGGTCTCCGTAGATCATGGGACTCTTTCATTCAAGGGATCTGTGCCAGAAAGAAGTTAGTCAAGTTCAATAGACTATGGGAAGAATGCTCTCAAGAATAAGCTTAGATAGCAGCTCGATAAGAGAAGATGAGAAATGAAGATCAAGCCCTTATAGTTCACTCCAAGGAAAACCAGGAGGAACCATCATCACTCCAAAGGTAATATTTAACACCCTAGAAAAGATCTGCCTACAATTAGATGTTACACATGTTATGAGAAAGGTCACATATCCAGATTCTACCCCAATAAAGGGAACTTAAAGAAGAAGAAGGAAAACAAGAGAAGACATCATGCTCATGCTGCAGAGGATGATGAACCTTCCACAAAGAGAGTCAGACAAGAAAGTGATTCTTCAAGTGATAAAGAATATGTGTTGATCTCCGCTCTTATGGGAACTATTTCACATGGAAGCAATGATTGGCTCATAGACAGTGGTGCCTCCAAACACATGATGATATTCAAAGAATCATTTGTGAAGCTATCTGAACATGAGTCACCTCACAAGGTGAAACTTGGGGATGACTACCAGTATCCAATAAAAGGTAGCAGTGAATCCTCCTATAAACTAGAATCTGGAAAGTCTATGAAGATGAAGAATGTATTATTTGTTCCAGGACTAAAGAAGAACTTCCTCTCCATATCTGCATTGGATGCAAAAGGAATGAGATTTTCTTTTGTAGATGGCCAAGTTCTTATGTGGCCAAAGGGAAAGAATTTTGATGATGCAATAGTGATTGGGGAACAAGAAGGAGGTCTATACAAGTTGAAGGGTCAACCAGAACAAGATTTGGTTCATGACATAGTAGATCCAAATGAACTTTGGCACATAAGGCTTGCACATGTGCATTACAGAGCACTACCACTTGCAAGCAAAGCTGTTGAAGGTCTTCCAGAAATTCAAGCAAAACATGATGGGGTCTGCAAAGGATGTGTGAAAGGAAAGAATACAAAGAAGACATTTCCAAGTAGCGAGAGCAAGGCAAAATGAATCTTGGAAACCATCCACTCCAATGTATGCGGACCAATGTCATCAAATTCTCTAAGAGGATATGCATACTATGTTTCTTTTATTGATGACTTTTCTAGGAAGACATGGATTTAATTCATGAAGAACAAAGACGAAGTATTCAACAAGTTCAAGTAATTCAAAGCCTTGGTCGAGAACCACACTGAAAAGAAGGTCAAGACTTTTCGATCAGATAATGGCGGAGAATTCACTTCGAATGAGTTCAAAGAACTATGTAAAGAATCAGGGATTAAGAGGGAGTTGTCCACTCCTTATAATCCACAACAGAATGGGATTGCAGAAAGGAAGAATAGAACTATCATGGAAGGCGCAAGAGCTATGCTTCATGATCAAGATCTTCCTATGCATCTTTGGGCAGAAGCAGCCAGAACAGTGGTGTATTTATAGAACCGTACTCCACACAGAGTACTCGAGAAAAATAATCTTAAAGAAGTATTCTCCGGCAAGAAACCAAAAGTCAGCCATCTCAGAATATTCGGCTGTCCAGTGTAGATACACATTCCAAAAGAGAAGAGGCAAAAATTATATCCTTCAAGAAAGAAAGGTATATTTGTGGGATACTCTGAAAGCTTGAAGGCTTACAAATTATACTTCCCAGGGTTCAAGAAGATTGACATCAGCAGGGATGTAACATTTGACGAAGATTCAGCCTACATCAAATCTAGAAAGAAACCTGCTGAAGAACCTAAAGAAGCAGAAGCTCCCAGAATTCATGATACAATCATGAACGAAGAAACTCAAGAAGAAGATTGAGAATTTGAAGAACCACAAAGACCTGTAGATCCACCTCAGGAGAAGAATCCTCACAAGAGGAAACCTACTTGGGTGCAAGAAATTATCCAAGGTGCAAAAATGTATGGGGTTCCAGAAGATAATCTCAGAGAAAGAAAGAGGACCAGATCCTATTCCAGTTATGTAGCATTACTATGTGATTTATTTAATAAAGAACCTTCCAATTATGAAGAAGCGGCATAACAGAAAGAATGGAAGGATGCTAGGATCAAAGAGTATCAATCGATCATGAAGAATGATGTTGGGATGTTGTCCCAAGACTAGAAGGGAAGTCAGTTGTAACTTCCAAATGGATCTACAAGATTAAGCATGCTGCAGACGGTAGCATAGAGAAATATAAAGAAAGGTTTGTTGCTCATGGTTTCTGCCAGAAAGAAGGAATAGACTATGAAGAAATCTTTGCACCTGTAGCCAGATACACTTGCATCATATCGGTACTTGCTCTGGCTGCAGTGATGAAATGGAAGATACACCAAATGGATGTCAAGACTGCTTTCTTGAATGGTGTAGTGGAAGAGGAAGTGCATGTGGAGCAACCACTCGGTTCTGAGACACATGACAGGGAGTCTCATGTGTGTAGATTGAAGAAAGCCCTGTATGGCTTGAAACAGGCACCCAGGACATGGTACGACAGAATTGACAGCTTTCTATCCAGCTTGGGCTTTACCAAGAGTAAAGTAGATTCCAAACTTTACTACAAGGTTGAAGATGGCAACCCAGTGATGCTTCTACTATATGTAGATGATCTATTTGTGACAGGTATGGATGGGTTGATTGCTGATACGAAGAGAAAGCTTGCTGTCAAGTTCGAAATGAAGGACTTGGGTATGATGCATTATTTTCTAGGTATGGAGGTGTGGTAGAATATAGATGTAATCTTCCTTGGACAAGGGAAGTATGTAGTAGAGATCCTGAAGAGATTTGGGATGATGGACTGCAAGGCATTAACCACACCTATGGCATCGAACCTGAAGCTGTTGAGCGATGCTTAATCAGAGTCGATTGATGCCACGATGTATCATCAGATGATTGGGTCCTTGATGTAACTGACGAACATGAGACCAGATATTTGCTTTGCTGTGAACACCTTGAGCCAATACTTGACAGATACGAGACATGTTCACTTGACTACTGTAAAGCACATTCTGGGGTACCTAAAGGGTACGGTTGATTATGGGCTCAAGTATAAGACTGATCAAAGGATTAACCTAGAGGGTTATGTTGATTCAGATTGGGTAGGTAGTGCCATCAATAGGAAGAGCACTTCAGGGTTTTGCTTCAGTATGGGATCAGGTGTGATATCTTGGTTTAGCAGGAAGCAATACTGTGTGGCACTGAGTACAACTGAAGCAAAGTATGTTGCAGCTTGTTCAGCTAGTTATGAGGAAGTATGGATGAGGAAGCTACTGTATGATTTATTTGATCTCCAGTTAGATGCTACTTGTATATACTGTGACAACCAAAGTTGTGTAAATTTGTCAGAGAATCTAGTGTTTCATGACAAGTCGAAGCATATCGAGATCAAGTATCACTATATTAGGGATATGGTGCAGAGAGGAGCAACGAAGCTCTAGTATGTTGCGATGAATGAACATATAGCTAATGTGTTGACTAAGCCATTGGCTAGGGTGAAGTTTGAGTACTTCAGGGAGAAGCTTGGTGTTCTCTAGATTAAGATTCCTCCCAAGAGGAATTGATGTGTCCACGCTATTCCTTTCTAACATGGTGAGAGGATTAGTTCCTTCCATGGTCAGATGTAAGTGCTGTGCCCTTCCGACATGGTGAGAGGATTGGTTCCTTCCATGGTCAGATGTAAAAGATGTGACATGGTGAGAGGATTGGTTCCTTCCATTGTCAGATGTTTGTGATGATGCCACATCCAGCATGAAAAAGGGCTGGCTCTATGAAGACACATCTAGTAGGAAAAAGGACTAGCTCTATGAAGACTAATCCAGTATGAAAAAGGACCGGCTCTATGTACCTGCCACATCTAGTATGAAAAAGGACTAGCTCTGTGAAGACACATCTAGTATGAAAAAGGAATAGCTTTGTGTAGCTGCTACATGTAGTATGAAAAAGGACTAGCTCTGTGAAGACACATCTAGTATGAAAAAGGACTAGCTCTGTGTAGCTGCCACATCTAGGATGAAAAAGGAATAGCTCTGTGAAGACTCATCCAGTATGAAAAAGGACTGGATCTGTGTAGATGCCACATCTAGTATGAAAAAGGACTAGCTCTGTGATGATACATCCAATATGAAAAAGGACTGGCTCTGTAGATGTACATCTAGCATGAAAAAGGGCTGGTTCTGTAGAGATTCCTATGACGAGAAGAATCAGAGATAGCACCTGTGGTGATGACCCAGTGATGATCCAGATCGAGTGATGATGATCCAGTAGTGATGATCCAGATTGAGTGATGATCCAGATCCAGTGATGATCCAGATCGAGTGATGATCCAGATTCGATGATGAAGATGACTTGAAGATAAATATGACTTGAAGATGAAGATTAATTGAAGATGACAAGGACTCGATGATGATCCAGAAGATACAGAGAAGAAGACTCGTGCTGAAAATTGTGTCGAAAGAATACCTTCCTAGTTAAGAGGGAGTGTTGATGTATATGTAACTTCGAAATATATTTAACTTGTATTTATTATATATTGTAACCCGATGTGTATTCTGAGATGTACTTGAGTCATGTCATGCCTCGATGTGCCTATCAGGAAGATCTATAATGTAAACAAGTCATGTCAAGTCATTGTGGGTAACCCTCCTATTGGTTAAGGGTTAAATTCCCCGCAGTTTCGAGGCACTAGGGTTATTAGAATCTCCTAGAGAGGTCGGCCCTAGTAGGGTTTAGTCAAGTCAGGAATTAGTATAAATAGAGAGATGGCCTCTCTATTTAACACACATCTCATACACACTCAAGTGTAGCGCATAATTGAGGAAGGAGAAGACACTGGGGCTAGATAGAAAGAAGGTTACCGCTGTCGGGAGATCACTTACTATTTTGGGTTCTACTTTTGGTGTTGATTCTATCTCTGAGGAAGTTGCGAGGTTTTCACCATTCATGGTTTCCCCGAGGATAAACACTGTGTTCATTGTCTCTTGTGTTTGATTGCTGTGCTTGTTATTCTCTCAGTTAAAGATCCTAATGTAATGCTAACTTAATGATAAAAATCTAACAGATTTATTTCCTGGTATGTCACCCTAGTATTCATTCCTCTTTGCAGTGCTATATCCCTTTCTCTTCTTTCTTCCCTTCTTTTCAGCCTCTTCTCTCTCTCTCTCTATTCTCTGTAAATCTGTCGTACCTTTGTGTGTCACTGTCTGTTCGATTTCCTTTTTAGGTTGACTTTTCATTGCTGGTGATGGTATCTCCTTCTAGTCAACTAGAATCCTCTTCACTTTACCCCGACATACAACCAGCTACCCCCCCATAGCCTTTCCGATGCTTTAGAAAGCTCGGATAGTTTTGTTTACTTGCTTAAGAAGTATTCCCACTCCCTTTCGACAATAAATTTCTCCCACTTTTTCTGTTTCTCCGCCCAGTTAGAATTTGGTGGCGGTTCATGCAGTGATGGATGAGGTTCTACAATATGACCCACTCCTTTTTCTATCAAGAATTTGAATAGTAGGGTCGGTAGGGAGCACAGGAACTGCTCAGTAAGGTTTGTATAGAATTTCTTCTGAATGGTTTCTACCGAAGTTCTTTCTTCTATGGCTTGCTCCTCGCAGAATTTGTTGGTGATATTCTCAAACCACTTCGACAGGTTTGTTCTCCCCCCTCGAATCAGTTTCTCTAGAAGCTCTTGGTCCTTAGTTGCTTCCTTCTTTTTCATCTAGAAGTTTTTTCAAAAGCTGGGGTACCGATTCTACGAACTTCTCATGATTTTTAGTGAAGAATCTCTCCTTCGCCTGAGCGGTGGTTAATCTGTTTCTCCTCGCGTAATTATGCAAATAATTTGCTATCTTATTTTGCCACCAGTTCTTAATCTCCTGTTTTGATATCATCTGCTTATAGTCATCTCAGATATGTACTACTGACAACGGAACCGATGTTGTAATCTCACAGATCATAGAGGGTTACCAATAATACACATTAAATCAGACAGACATAATAGACAAGAGATAAGAACATATATGTAGAATAACATATTATATTATATCATGAGGGTCCATACAAACACAGAATTGAACAAAGTTTTCATCTAGCTCAATAGCCTAATATATATGATTTACAAACAGTTACATATAACTACCTGTCGGTTTGGTCAACCGACATGACCTTATGCGGCCGACCTAATCTCTAATTAGTCGGCTATTAGACTTAGTCGGCTCGCCGACTAGCTCCTCCAACACAGATGATTCCAAATGTTAAGAAGTCAATATTTGTTCAAGACAAGCTACACATAAGAACAACCCTTGAAGCCTTTATGAATAACATAGGTAAATAAGCCATTCTAAGGGATAGAGATTTATGTATACCACAAAGAAAAAGGACTAAGAATATTTTATATGCATAGGATCTGTTTTTATGAGTTGAGTGGGTTATAAGTCCCTTGATTATGAATAATAAATAAATAAATTAGCATGTACTAATCATCACCACAATCATCAGATAATCAATGAGATCCATCAAATTAATAAGGTCTTATGGATCACATTTACAAATTAAAAAACACTAAAACAACTTCACAATAAATGTGAGCTCAAAATAATCAATCTCAACAGATCAATGAAAACTACAACAATGAATGCTGAAGTCAAACGATTGCTCTAAATCCCCTCATCCCCAGTTAATGAAACTACTTCCTTAAATAGAATCAACAATGAAAAGATAACGGTAAAGATTCATCATTTTAAAATCTAATTATCAAGTGTCATCAACATTTTATAATTCCTCCTATTAGAAGGGTGAGTTTCAACACAACATTTATCAAGAGAATACATCATGAAAACCATCAAGATACTCAAGAGACATAATTGGGAAGGCTAACCAACCAATTTATTATTCATTTTCAAGAGTTATTTATACATTTAGGAGATGGTTGGACTAGTTACACTTGCTCCAACTAATCATTTGTTAAAGATTCATTACATATACTATTAAATAATGATGATAATTAGGGGCTCAAAGCCCCCCTTGAACATCTCCCCCACCTTAAAACTCTTCTTCGTCTTGAAGAGAAAAAATACATGTGCAATAGTGTCAAGGGTCTCTTCTCCCGCTGAAGTAGTCCTCTCTGTGCATCAACCATGCATACTGGTACATAGGTAACTCACTCGAAAAATCCACCAACTTGATAGGGAGAAACACATATAGGGATATATTGTGATGTGTTACTCTTCAACCTCCATCTTCAATCCACTAGTGTTCTTTCACAGTCTCACCCTCTCACTAAGGTAATTGACTATCCTCACCCCAAATAGGTCTTTTGGTTTAAAGCCTCATACTTTCTCATCTAGACGAATCTCCCTCAACTTAGGCATAGGAATTTTGGATCTTCAACTTTTTGTACCATTTATATTCCTTATAGCTTCCGAGGTCACAACCCAGAAATTTCCCATTATTCTCCTGGGGGATCACCTTCAATTGTTCATTGCATCATCATCTTGTCATTAATATCTTTTGTGTGTGTTTGTTTGATGTATTTTTATTGAATTCCTTTATCTTTATTTTGACATG
>LPNX010362917.1:206252-250208 GCA_001517045.1 Pseudotsuga menziesii | reverse complement strand
TCAATACAAATAAATGTTAAAGGACAATAATTTTTTGGGAATTTACAATGAATCTTAGTCACATCATTGCAGAGTTATTTTATTAATTTTATTTATAGTCAACTTAGAAAAGTAACTCAACCATGGTTATTTATATTGTGCATAAAAAGTAGTGTAGGAGATGAGTTGTCATATATACCTACCCCATAAAACCCCTAACTCATAATATTTTAATATATCTTATATTTTTGTAGTACATCTCTTAGGAGGCCCATTTTTGACCTCAAATTCTCTCTAATGTGGTAATTTAAGGTTTAATTTTTTTTGTTTTCAAGGATATGTTGTAGAGAGGAACAATGCCGAATGAACTAAGATATCAACATCAATATGATTAAACTAGAAACGAACGATACAACCAAGCTGTCCCACAACTCTTCACAAATACCTCTCTAGAGAAAGTGAATTAAACATAGAGCTGTTTCGCACAAAATAAGTTTCAAGTAAATCATCATGAGAATCCCCCTGTTATCTCCCAAAATAATTTATTTTGATAGTATGAAGGATATGAATATCACTGACAGTTTGAAAGCCTCTATTTTTTGATTCGGGTAAAAATTTCACAAGTTGTAGCTTTCGGTGGCTTAGGCGAGGTTCAGAACATCTTATTAGCTACCAAAAAGGGGTTTTCTTCAGCAGATTAAGAAGGAGTGTGACATATACGTTGACCATTGAAAGAACAGCAAAATCCCCCCCCCCTCATGTTTTTACACTACAGTGACAAGCTTGGGAAATTATGCAGGTGCAATAAGAGCTCCAAAAATTGAAATTATATATGAAATGAGTCATTCAATGACTTCTATTAATCAGTTCCAGACACCTCTGCGACAAGACACGGATGGGAGATTGATACATGTGATGGAAACGGTTTCTTACTTGACAAATCTTATTCTGGTGTATGATGAAATACAAAGCTCGCTTGAACTTTTTCTTTTGACAGCAGGTCGGAGGTCTAATCCTCTGCGATGCCGACGTTTCAGAGGTTTAGTCCTCTATGTCGCCGCCACTTAGTGGCTTGAGGTTTTGATTGCCGATTATCAGTGGTTTGAGGTTCCAATCACTGACGACGAGTTTTGTGGCTTGAGGTTTTGATCGTGAAGCTAGTGGTTTAAAGCGCCGACATTGCGGCAATGTTCTGGTCTAAAGCTCCGATGGGATAGTGGCTAGAGCTTTCGATCGCCGATCGCGAAGCTAGTGGTTTGAATCGCCGACACTGTGGCAGCATTCAGTCTTGAGGTTCCAATACATTAGTGGTGATAGGTTTCGATTGCCGACAATTAGTGGTTTAAAGCGCTGACATTACGGCAACGTTCAGATAAGAAGTTCTGACGCACTAGTGGCTTGAGGTTCCGACCGCCGATCATTAGTGGTTTAAAGAACCGACGCGTACGATTTTGGGATTCCGATCACGACGTTAGTGATTTGAGATGTCGACACTGCGGCATCATTTAGGCTTGGAGTGCCGATGGGCTAGAGGACAGAGCTTCCGATCGCCGATGTAGAAACTGTCACGATGCTAGTGATTTGAGACACCAACACTGCGGCAGCATTCAGGCCTGGGGCGCCTACGGGTTAGAGGTTATAACTTCCGATCACCGACTGTGGCGGTGGGGTAGAAAATTTTGGCAGATTAAACAAGAAAGGTCACGTCAGTTAACCGCCGAAACACTGGCTTTTGGCGGCAAATCTACACTGGACCAATAGCAGCGATCACTAGCAACCACTTTAGTTATTAAATGATTCGCCCAGTGAACTAGATCTTCACAATAGATAGACAAATAGTTAGGTAGGGTTTGAAACCCTAAAATGAAAAAACTATCACGTTTTAGTATTTTGGTGAAAGCAGATCGAGGTTTTCAGGATCTAGACTTTCTGTAGAACGCTATAAATCCTAAGATCGATTTTGTAATAAAAGTTCAACTTCGGGGATTTATAATCCTATAATGCTTTCACACTTCTCATTTTACTTATTCATGATATAAGCTCTTTTGTTGTGATCTGTTCAGCCATCATCTCTTTCTTTACTGTATTTATGCCTAAATGTGTATTTAGATCATTTTTAGATTGGTTAAAAAGCTGATAGTTGTCATCCTATTGGTTTGTTAGTGATATTTGATTTATAAATACCATCCTCATCAGGATTTAGCCATTTATATACATGTGTTTTGTATGTAAGTCTGCCAGCCTGGTGAGTTCTCCATCCCTGCACCTTATTGTCAAACTTCTGAGCAATCGCAACTAAAAGCCTTGTAAATGAGTGAGTTTTATGCATGCCTTGAGAGTGGATAGGTTATATAGGTCAACTGACTTGATCCATATCAGAAAACCCCAAACATTGTAAGTTACTAGGCATCCTCGAGCTACAACCTAGAGGAGTTTCCTGGAGTGATAACAAATTGGCACCATTTCCGGGGAGAGGAGACTGAAGCTCAAGATTCCCTGGGAGACGACATAGCTCCATGCTTTGATGATAGACGAAGCTTGGACACTATTATGGTTGTAATCATCTATTTGGTGACTCCATTGATATAAGGTGGCTTCAAGAAGACCAAGTATCAGAGAAAACCCAAAGGGGCCACTAACAACACCGGTTTCAGATCCAGAAGAAATTTTGAGGAAATCTAGGGCTTTACTAAGACAGACCAGTAGTGCTACACAAAAATCTACATCAGGTATTTCAAGAAATATTTCTGCTATTATTTCTTCTGCTGAAATTCTTAATTCCCAAGAATTTTTAGATACCTCAGAAAAATCTAGGGGTTGGGCATCTTAAAGCACTGCTACTTGTGAAGATCCAATCCCTAGTGACTCCACTGGGATAAGTATAACACCACCTTCTCAGCAAGTATCTTCATTAGTGCTAGCTTCCACAACCCTGTCCATACCCATTTCCAATATGGCTGCCCCTCAATTGACCAAGATGGAAAGGATCCTGATAGCTAGGTATGCACCCCTCGCAGCCATGCCTACTGGGGATTACCTCAAATATATGCTTAAGTTTAGAGGGGAAAAGGATTTCACTGCTGAAGAACATCTAGAGGATTTTTACAGCTATGCTGAAAATATTAACATAGAACGAGAAGATGTATGGAATAGGGTTTTTGTGCAAAGCCTAGATGGCCAGGCTAGGAAGTGGTTTAAGGAACTTCTTGCTGGATTAGTGGCAGGCATAGAGGCCCTAGATGACATTTTTCCTAAAGCATTGGGGAGAAAGGAGAGACCACCTCTACTATATCACAGAATTCAACAACCTGAAAAGAGAAAATGGGGAGTTTGTCTCCAACTTTACCAAGAGATTCAACAATATGTACAACAAGATCCCTACCGAAATTAAGCCCACTCATACCTCAGCTAGGATAACCTATGCGAATGCTTTTGACTTTGACTTCTGCTTAATTCTTAGAGAAAGGAGGTCTTCTTCCTTATCACTCATGCAGGATGCTGCCCTAGAGGTAGTGTCAAACATTCTAGCATCCTAAAAGGTCAAAGGGAAGATAGACAGGAAAAAGCAGTCAGCAGACTCTAGTGGGGCTTCTCCATCAGAGAACAACATTGACAAAATGACCAAACTGTTAGATAAAATGACTGCTGAAATGTCTAAATTGAAGGACCAAGGACATCTACCTGTGAGGGGTAAAGGGCCAAGTGACTTTGCTCCTCTAAACCCAAATTTTGTTCCTTATAAAAGAGGAAACCCCCTAGTTCAAATTCTCAGAAGGGAGAGAAATCAAGGGGAAGATCAGCAGATAAGAGATCCATTTCAAAATGTTGTATTAGAAGAAGAGCTTGAATTCATTGAAGAAGAAGGAGAAGCTGAAGAAAATATCCACTGCATGGAGGATGAGGTGGACCGTTCTTTTCTCACACAGGTAGAATATGAGGAAGCCCTGATTGATGAGCAGATCAATAAAGAGGATGTCTATCAGGATGATGGTCAGGGAGGTTACAAACTGAGGTCTAGGCTGGTTGCTCCCCTTAAGAAGAATGCTGTACCTATTAAGCAGCCTACTACACTAGCTAGAAAGGTTGCTGTTTTACCAAAGAAAAGGGATGTCCCATCCAAAGCATTGCAGAAACTAGCACCTTCAGCCACACCTGATCAAGTCCAAATCAAACCTACATCTCATGAGGTAAGGTTTCCAGATAGGTTGCATTATTCTTTCAACCTTGAGTCTGAAATTCAAAAATTGAAAATCCCTTTCCCTTTAATTGAGCTAATGAAGAATGATGCATTAAAAACCTCCATTCTGAATTCCCTTCAGCCTAAGGTGCACATTGACATTGAATTTGTGAACCTGCAAGATGACAAGCCTATTGTAACCCTGGGCCCCATGATCGAAGACCTAAAGGAATCCTGCCCACCATTCTATATATCCTTGAACATCCATGATAAAATCCTCCATAACTATCTGCTGGATTCAAGAGCCTCTCATAACCTAATGCTAAAGGCTGTGATGGATGAGATTGTCCTCAGCATCACCAAGCCCTACCATGATTTATTCTCCTTTGACTCTAGGAAAATCAAGTGCTTGGGCCTCATCAAAGACCTTGCTATAAACCTAACTCAGCTACCTTCGAAAAGCATCATCATGGACATTGTAGTGGCTGATATTCCTCCAAAATTTTGCCTCTTGCTGTCTCGGTTATGGAGCAAAAGACTAGGTGGCACCCTTCATTCCCCATATGCCACCATTCCCATGTTTGGAGGGGAGACTAAGAGGCTGTATAGGGAAAATCAGCTAGCATACATTATAAGTAAGGAGAGCCACTTAGTGAATCACCCCATCTATGCAGTGGACACTAATTTTGGGTCTTGCATTTTGCAAATAGATGATACTCAATAGACATCAGTTCAACTCACTAAGACCACTTGTCAGAAGCCCGAAGAAGTAACAACAAAAATATGGACCATGTATTTTGATGGGGCTAGCACTCAAAGCTCAGCAGGTGCAGGTGTAGTATTGATCTCCCCATCTAAGGAAAACATTCACCTGTTTTATAAGCTTGATTTTAAAACCACTAACAACATAGCAGAATATGAAGCCTTGCTGCTAGGAGTTAAAGTTGCCAAGGAGATGGGGATCATGTGCATGAATATTTTTGGAGATGCAGACCTCATCATACAATAGGTCAACAACACTTTTCAGAAAAAAAATATCAAACTGAAGGCCTACAGGGACGAGGTATGGAAACTCAGAGACTCCTTTGTGTTTTTTGAACTGTCATATATTCCTAGGGCTTTGAATCACCTGGCTGATTCCCTAGCTGTCTCTGCAAGTCTGTTTGTTCCTTCTTTACCCCCTAAGCTCAGCTATGATGTTCAGGTCAAGTACAGACCCTCTCTGCTAGACAATGTAAAATTTTGGAGGGTGTTTGAGAATGATGAGGAGCTTAGTAAATTCCTTCAGTTAGTAGATGAATTCTCTGACATACAGATAGACCAGGAAAACCTTAACATGGAGGAATCCAAACAGCTCAAGGTAAAAGATAAAGTGGCTGAGTAGAACATTGTCCAATTGCCCATCAACTACGTACCCCAAGGTCTAGTACCACTGGAAGAATTGTTTGATCACAATGACATCCCCCTCAAGCCTACCAAAAAGGAGCTAGATCCTGCTATCCGAGAGAAAAACATAGGTAGCCAAAGCCGTCCTAAACAAATAAATCTTTCCACAGGGTTGAATGCTGATAAGAAGTCTAAGTTTTCCAGCTTGATAAAAGAGTTTGCTAATGATTTTTCCTGGGAGTATAGTGACCTAAAAACTTATGACACCAATATCATCCAACATAGAATTCCTTTCAAACAGAAGCTGAGGCCCATCAGCCCTTTCCTATTACCAGTGATTGAAAAAGAGATTCACAAGCTGCTCAAAGCCAATATCATAATCCCCCTCAGGTATTCCAAATGGATTGCAAACCTAGTAGTGGTAAGAAAGAAAAATGGAGAAATCAGGTTGTGTATGGATTTTAGAAACCTGAACAAGTGTTCCAAGAAAGACAACTATCCACTGCCCAAGTTGGAACACCTATTGCAGAAAGTCTCAGGGGCTAGAGTTATGTCCTTCCTTGATGGTTTCTTTGGATACAACCAAGTTGGTGTGCACCCTGATGACCAAGAGAAGACTGCCTTTACCACCCCCTGGGGAAACTTCATGTATGCTTAAATGCCATTTGGGCTAATGAATGCTGGGGCTACTTTTCAGAAAGCCATGGACCTAGCTTTTGTAGGGCTAAAAGATAAATTTGTGCTGATATATTTGGATGACTTAACAATTTACTCTCATAGCCATCATGACCACTTGCAGCATTTAAGGAAGGTATTTCTGAAGTGTAGAAGGTATGGAATATCACTGAACCCCAAGAAGTCCTAGTTTGCACTCAATGAAGGAAAGCTCCTAGGCCACATAGTCTCAGCTGAAGGTGTAAATATAGATCCGATAAGGGTGGAAGCAATTCAACAGCTGTCAATACCAAGGTCAAAAAGAGACATTCAATCCTTTTTAGGCAAGATAAACTTTGTCAAGATATTCATTCCTAATTTATCCGAGCTGGTAAAGCACATAATAGTCATGCTAAAAAAGGATACATAAATAAAGTGGACTGACTAGGAAAGAAACTCTTTTGAAGGAATTAAGAAAGCCATCATGGAGGCCCCAATCCTGATTAGTCCTAACTACACCAAGGGTTTTTACATTTTCTCTTTTGCATCTTATGACCCAGTTGCAGCTGTACTATTACAAAAGAACGATGAAGGTCTTGATCATCCAATTGCATTCTTCAGTAGAACCCTGAGAGATGCTGAGCTGAAGTATGACCCAATTGAGAAGCAGGCTTATGCTCTCATAAAATCTTTGAAGACTTTCAAAATATACATTCTCCATGCAAAGGTCATTGCATATGTCCCTTCAGCTGCTATGAAGGATGTTTTGAATTAGCTTGACATTGTCGGGAAGAGAGATAAGTGGATTGCCAAACTCATTGAGTTTGATGTAGAGGTGAAACCCACCAAGCTGGTAAAGGGATTAGGTATGGCCAAAGAAAACTGTGAACTGATGGGCATAAATTTCACATGTGTCAAATCAGCAAGGGTGCAGAATGTGGTAGCAGCAGAAACAAAACTAAATCAAGATCAAAATAACAGTCCATCAGTAGCTGAGAACATATCTTCATGTGAGTGGTACTCAGGTATCATTCAATTTTTGCAAAAATTAGAAGTTTCTCCTGATCTCACTCCTAACCAAGCACAAGCTCTTAAGTTGAAATCTGTTAAGTTTTGCATAATTGACAAACTACTGTACTGGAAGGATCAGTCTGGAATTTTGCTAAGGTGTCTAGATAAAGAGGAAGCAAAGCAGGTCATGCATCACTTTCATTCCAGCACATGTCAAGGCCACCACTATTGGAAAACCACAGCCCACAAGATCTTAAAAGAAGGACACTATTGGCTAGTCCTCTTTTCTGATGTATGCATTTTTGTAAGGGCCTGTGACCAATGCCAGATATTTATAGGGAAGCAACAGCTCAAATCCTTGCCCCTTAGGCCTGTTACAGTGAATGGGCCTTTCCAGCAATGGGGTATGTATTTCATAGGTGAAATAAATCCATATTCTAGTGGACAGCATAAATGGATCTTAGTAGCCACTGACTACTTTACCAAATGGATAGGAGCAGTATCCACTAGGAATGCCACTCATCAAGTCATCATGAGATTTTTATATGAGAATATCTTCAGCAGGTTTGGTTTCCCAGTAAGGTTAGTAACTGATAATGCACTAGCTTTCAAAGCTGGGGCATTGATTAAAATGTGTGAATCAATGGGTATTCAGCTAGTGCACTTCACATCCTAATACCCACAAGGAAATGGCCTAGCTGAGTCATCCAACAAAAGCTTAGTCAGAATCATTAGGAAACTGCTAGAGACAAATTAGAAAAGATGGGATTCAAAGCTTAAGTTTGCTTTATGGGATGATAGGGTAACAGACAAAAGATCCATAGGGAATTCTCCATTCAAGCTAGTTTATGGTACTGAGGCCATTTTTCCTGTCCAGCTCATCCTTCCAGTGGAAAAGTTCTTTCAGGAAGAGGAAGATAAACCAAATGATACGGTGAGAAGGATGCTGGATTTGGTGGAGTTACAACAGATAAGGGAGCAAATTGCAGGAAAATAAGAGGATCATCAATAGAGGCTAAAGGGCATGTTTGAAAAAAGAGAAAAGGCAGACAACTTCTAGTTCGGAGATTGGGTCCTCAAGTGGGATGCTGTCAGACAGGACAAGGGGAAACATGGAAAATTCGACTCTTTGTGGATTGGCCCTTTTTTGATAGCCCAGGTACATAAGAATAACACCTTCAAATTGCATAATCTGGAAGGTGAAGAGGTATTTGATGGCCCAGTAAATGGGCGGTTCTTGAAACTCTATCTTATTTTAGGCTTTGAGGCCTTGTTATTGTAAATTAGTAGATAGTAGGTTGTTTTGCTTTCAGAATAAACTCCATGCCCAATGGAACACTAGAAGATAAATTCAATTATTCTTTTTTCAAGAAAGGCATTTTGGTCTGGGGGTTCTTCGGACCTCACTAGGAGGTTCCCATCCCCAAGTAGGAGCCAGATGTTATCTCCCAAAATAATTTATTTTGATAGTATGAAGGATATGAATATCACTGACAATTTGAAAGCCTCTGTTTTTTTATTTGGGTAAAAATTTCACAAGTTGTAGCTTTTGGTGGCTTAGGCGAAGCTCAAAACATCTCATTAGCCACCAAAAAGGGGTTTTCTTCGACATATTAAGAAGGAGTGTGACATATATGCTGACCACCAAAATAACAACAAAATTCCTCCCCCTCGTGTTTTTACACTACAGTGACAAGCTTTGGAAATTACGCAGGTGCAATAAGAGCTCCAAAAACTGAAATTATATATGAAATGAGGAGTCAATGACTTCTATTGATCAGTTCTAGACACCTCTGCGATAAGACACAGATGGGCGTTGGATACACGTGATGGAAATGGTTTCTTACTTGACAAATCTTATTTTGGTGTATGATGAAATACAAAGCTCACCCAAACTTTTTCTTTTGACAGTAGGTCGGAGGTCTAATCCTCTGTGACACTGACGTTTTATAGGTTTAGTCCTCTATGTCACCGCCACTTACTGGCTTGAGGTTCTGATCACCGATCATTAGTGGTCTGAGGTTCCGACTGCCGATGACGAGTTTTGTGGCTTGAGGTTTTGATCGCGAATCTAGTGGTTTAAAGCACTGACACTACAACAACGTTCCAGTCTAAAGCTCCGATGGGATAGTGGCTAGAGCTTCCGATCATCAATTGCAAAGATAGTGGTTTGAATCACTGACACTATGGAAGCATTCAATCTTGAGGTTCCGATACATTAGTGGTGATAGGTTCCGATCGTCGACAATTAGTGGTTTAAAGCGCTGACATTGCGGCAACGTTTAGATAAGAAGTTTCGATGCACTAGTGGCTTGAGGTTCCGACTGTCGATCATTAGTGGTTTAAAGCGTCAACGCGTACAGTTTTGGGATTCCAATCACGACGTTAGTGATTTGAGATGCCAACACTAGAGCAACATTCAATATTGGAGTGCTGATGGGCTAGAGAATAGAGCTTCCGATCGCTGATGTAGAAACTATTGCGATGCTAGTGATTTGAGACACCGACATTGTGGTAGCATTTAGGCCTGGGGCGTCGACGGGTTAGAGGTTATAACTTTCGATCACCGACCATGGAAGTAGGGTAGAAAATTTCAGTGGATTAAACAAGAAAGGTCACGTCAGTTAACCACCAAAAAACTGGCTTTTGGTGGCAAATTTACACTGGACCAACAACAACGATCACTAGCAACCACTTCAGTTATTAAATGATTCGCTCAGTGAAATAGATCTTCGCAATAGATAGAGAAATAGTTAGGTAGGGTTTTTAAAACTCTAATATGAAAAAACTATCACTTTTTAGTATTTTGGTGAAAGCAAATCGAGGTTTTTAGGATCTGGACTTTCTATAGAAGGCTATAAATCCTAAGATCGATTTTGTAATAAAGGTTCAACTTTAGGGATTTATAAGCCTATAATTATTTCACGCTTCTCATTTTACTTATTCATGATATAAGCTCTTTTGTTGTGATCTGTTCAGAATCCAAAGCCTATCTCTGATCCCCAGAGGGTGGGGCCTGCTTGTTTCTTGTCTATTCAAAAAATACTTTTTGTTCTCATTGACATAGTCTACCTTCAATCATAGAGCGTCTTCTGTCATTGAAGCAGTATATAGATCAATTAATTTGCATATTCGATGCACCTGGATCTTAATTAGAGTTGCGTCAGCCTTTGCAGACACACTATGTTCCACTATGAAACACGTTGGTCTGCAAAATTTTGCAAAAGGGGCCAAAATCCCCCATTTGGGATGCCCTAGGTGTCTCTGTTAGATTTTTTCTTGTTAGTGTTAGTTGCAGATTCTCTCTAGACTTGTCAGTTGTTTCTTTTGTTTGATTTTTCTTACGATTTGAAGCTTGCATTGAATTATTTTTAATCCTTTGTATTCAAGCGGTTGCTTGGTCGATCTTCCTTGGGTTCCCTAGATTCCTTCCTCTGGAAACTGGTCTTGTGGTTCACTAGAAACCTTTATTTTCTTGTTTTAGGTATTGGATCCCACCAAGTGTGTTGTTTCTAATATTTGTGTGTGTGGGTGAACTTGGTTTGAGTGCTGTGGATTTGATTGCTTTGGGCGATCTTTGATTTCTTGTGAACTGTCTTATCTTCATAGATTACATAATTGTTGATCTTGGTTCTTTGATTATAGACAAAGTGAACAAATTATTCTTGGTGCATCTTGAATGATCTTTCGTTTCCTTTGTTAATTTAGCAAAAAGTAAAACATTTTTCAATAAAAATATGTTCATTTATTTTTCATTCTTAATTTTTAAGTTTAAGCTTCTTTAAAAAGAGAAAGACAAGAAAATTCTTGTTGTTTGTTGTGGTGTTATATTTTCTGCCTTAATTGGAATGATTAAGAGATTATTATGATTTTTTTTGGATTTAATTGAAAATAAAAAGTGAAGAAGTGGTATTTCAATTTAATCACTTGTCTTGAAAGAGAAAAGAAAAGATCTCACTCCTTTCTGTAGATAGATTTTACTGAAAATAAATATTTTCATACCATTTAGTAGGTGCATGATATTGGGAAGAGTCCTCACTCCATTGGTCCATTTTAACAATGAAAGATAAAATTAGGTGGTCGGCAGGTTAAAATATTTAGTAACTTGAGTGATAGGTTAAAGATGTACTCTAGAGTCTTAAAAACATAGGAGTTGTCGTTACTTTTCGTGCACTGCATATCAGGGATTGTGTGGTTCTTTGATGTACTAATCGGTATATTGAATGACCTTTCACATAATTTTATCATATATAGAAAGGTTATTTAATGTAATCGATGGTATATAGGAAGGTCCATTTCGAATGGTTATGCATCAGACAACACTAGCATGGATTTGAACTATCATGCACCTTGCGTATATTAGGAGACCCTTTTATGAGCTTGAAACCAACTGAGTTAACTCATCGACCATCCTGTCACTACAATACATCGAGAACAACACTCAAGGAGATACTACCCACGTACTACTAGGATATCCTATGAATCATGATATATCGCGAGTTGTGGTGGATTGACACCATGTGAGGATCTGACATATTTAACCCCACCTGTCACCTACGTTTGTTTTTGGACTTTATCTTGAGTAGGGTTTTCTTTGTGTCTTTTAGAAGACCATTGGGAATATACTTTCATCATTCAATCTAGTTGAGAAACATGTGAGAATATATCATAAGAGGCAAGGTTTTCCACCCGACTATCCCCCCACCGAGGAGGGAAGTGAATGGGGAACCATGGACCAACCTACCATAATTGGACCACAGGAAGAAGGAATACTGGCCACTAAAGTAGGAGGGGAACATTCTTCACTTGTGAATCCAGGCGATCACTAATACCATGGGATCATTAGTGATAGAACAACCTTCTTCATGTGGCATATCTTTCCATGCATTTCTTGAAGGGTATCCTGGAATTGTATATTGGATTTTTAACCGACCTCTAGATGACCTAGTAGCAACTGTCTTTGGTTTATCCACTCTGTTTTGGAGTAATTATTTAGGACAATGTATTTTTTATTTTGGTACACCATCGACTCAGCCTCCACCTATGATATTTAATATACCCATTCCAAGTGATGAGATCTTAGGTCCCCTTAATGATACTATATCTCGTATATGGGCGCTTGGAAAAAGTGTGAGACTTTAAAGTTTCACTTCTTTACCAACCACTTCAGAATTAGTTAACCCAGAATACCATACCCCTCTTCATTCTTACACTATTCCTTCACCAAGAATACCAGTTCCTAATGTGGTTTCTTATGAACCAGGCCAACCATCCTTTTCAATTGTATCATCTCAAAGTTTTATGGTTAGTTCTAACCCTCTTCCAACTCAATTGATTGGGGGGAAACTATTAACACTAAAAAGTGTTCACCTAGCTCTCCATGGTCTAAACCATAGCCATACATCATATTCCCACCACATTTCCTTCATTTTTGACCTTCACAATTGTATTTCCACTAAAAATGGTCTAAAACATCATTATTCCTTCCCATAAATGAAGGGATGATGAGAATTTATTATGATTTATTCCCACTCTCTCCCAGAAAGGGTAAAAAAACCCTAAAAATGAGAATGGGTCAAAAAACAATAGATAAATACCATGGACAATAAAATACCACAGGTCATTACCACGGGTCAAAAAAACCTAATACCATACTATAAATACATTGTGAAGGACTCCTCCAAAACACTTTTGGTCACTTTTTGCCATTTTCCATTAGTCACACCATACACTTTTCTCCATTATTCCCATATTTTGACATGCCATTTCCCATAGTGTACGTTGATTTCACTCCGTACCCATTTCGATAGATTCCCCCCATTTGAAAACCAGTGGTGGAAGAGATTGGAGACCCAAACCGTGGAGCTACAGAACCACTTCCAAGGATGGCTATGGTGGCCCATTTTTAGAAAGGCATGTTCTTTGTTATTTCTTGCATTAATTAGTTATATATATGTGAAAACACTAAAAAGTATTTGTTGTTTTTGTATTTTTTCTTTAGTTATTGTTGAACTCTTCCTTATGCTATGGACAAGCTAAGGTTGGTGCTTTTGCACCTAGTAGGGGAGAAATACCCACTACAGAAACCCTTAGACCATGTTAATTACAGAGTTGTCACTATAGGAAAACCTATGATTAGTGGTCAAAGTGTGTGGAGGGAAATCCATGGTTAGTGGACAAAGTGCTGGGGGGAAACCTTCAGCTACTACTTACAACATGAATAGAGGATTACATATTCCACCTCCAAACATGGGACAACCCACATGGGGTCAACCCATATGGGGATACACGTATATAGGAAAGAAAAGTATGGATATGCATCAAACCTACCTACCTGTCGTCTTGGGGAGCATTCATCCTAAGGTACCTTACCCTGCAAATATGGACACCCAATGGGGTCAACTGAAATTAATGAATAATCCTCCGATTGGACCCTTAGCTGGAGGACTGCCTATGCCACCTCCACCACCTAGAGGACCACCTGGTGGACCACTTGGAGGACCACCTGACATCCCACCGAGAGGACCCCTAGAGTCCAACCTGGAGGACCCCCACCGCCTAACCAACCCCCTATGGGAGGAAAACCACCGCATATGACTACTCCTTTTCACCATTTTGTTTATGGTCCTACTAGTACACAGATGCCATACAAATATCATCAATATATGCAGCTAAACTGATAGTTACTATTTCTATCTACATTAGATTTTCCAGACCTGTTTTGTTTGACTAAGGATCCCATTAGGCATGATCCCATTTGGTCCCCGATTCCTATGAAATTTCCATTTGACATACTGAATTTTGATGGAAAGATTGAAGAAGATCCCAAGAACCACGTTATGACATATCACTTGTGGTGTTACTCAAAATCTTTGATGGATGAATCTGTCCATTTGAGGATTTTCCAAAGAACTCTGATTGACACAACTGCCAAATGGTACATTGAATTCCACCGACACTCTTTTGTAGTTTTTCAATCTTTGGCTATGTATTTTCTGACGCATTTTCAATTACCAACATGATATGAGACTGGTATAGACCTTTTAACCTTGCTTCGACAACCTACCTCTACAGATATTTCTGATCATAATCATAGATTGACGAGAAGACATAGGTTAATCAAAGCTCCTATTCTGAACCAATTACTTGCTGATTGGTTCACCAAATTGTTATTACCTATCATAGCCAAGGATTTAGCTATGGGTGGAGCCGTTATAGAGAAACAAGCCATCACACATGCATAATATCTAGACCTCATCTATGCTCAATCCAACATGTTATTTGACATAATTCCTAATGCACCACATCCCATGACCAATCGAACCAGACCTACTTTGGGATCACATGTTGATGGCATAGTTTGTTTCATTCAAACCCAGCCTACAACACAATCAACTAGATCACATAGCCAGTTGGAATTGAACCCATGTATGATGCTAACAACACCACTTAGCCACCCACTCCTACCCAAACCACCGAGGTAAATGTGGTACAATCTGGTTCATCTCATAAATCCAATGACAAAAAGAAAAACAAAGGGAAATCCAAAAAATATTTGAATTAGCAGGGGAATAAAGGAAATCAAGAAACAATCAATGCTAAAACTAAGAGGAAGGCTAAGTATCCATGTTTGATATGTAATGGTGACCACTTCATGAAGGATTTTCCCAACTGTGAAGAGGTCCATAATTTCCTTAAAGGGAATTGCCAACCCACCGTTTTAATTGACCCATTCCCACCACCACAACAATCATTAGAGGAAATTTCAATTTAAAATGGGACTTCCAAAAATAATACAAATTCCATATCATCATGTATTAGTCAATCAAAATTCTTTAAAATTAAAAAAGGGAGCACCTCTTAAACAAATTTTTAATATAAATTCCGGGATAGGTATCATAAAAAAAACTACTTTTTTTGTTCGTATTTTTGACATATCTTCCCGTGGTTTTAATTAAATTTTGATCAGGAGAGCTTGTTGGATGTGGAATTAAATTCCACATCCAACAAGTACCCACTTGGCATACTTTTGACGGGCCCTGGTATCCCAAAAACAAGAAATACTTGAAAAAACGTGATGATGATGTCATCATCACATTTTTTCAGGTATTTCTTGTTTTTGGGGTAGTGGGGTGCATCAAAAGTATACCGAGTGGGTACTCATTCGATGCAGAATTTAATTCCACATCCAACGAGCTCTCTCGATCGAAATTTGAGTAAAAACATAGGGAGATATGTCGAAAATACGAACAAAAAAGTAGTTTTTTCTTTTCTTCCTCCAAAATCAATAAATATTATTTTATTATTTTAACTATTATTTTATTAATTTTCCTTAGGAGGCCCATTTTGAGTTGAAATTTCCTCTAATGAAATGGTTGTGCAAAAACACACCTCCTCTTAGGGAGAACCGTCCACGACTGCTCATGTTTACATGATGCATAATGAGACAATTGATTTGAATACGAGAACAAATATATATGACTCAGTTCCCAACAAACAATCGAATGAAGGTAATACTGAAAAATCCTCCATTTCTGTGACCACTACAGCTAGGGGTCCTCTAAATATAGAAAAATACTCTCTCGATGCAGTTCTACGCCCACCTAAAAGTACAATTCGTAAGGCGACCTTCAACCCTAATGCATGGGCCGCCCAAAAATACAACATTGTTGAAGATTTGGCCCAGGAACCCTACACTATGTCCACCCTTGAGGTATTACAAAATTGTCTAAAATAACGTAAGGACTTGCTATTTTCTATAGGACCATTTGACCTAGAAACATCAAATATCATTATGTTTAACTAGAACACTATAAGTCAAGGCTCTCCCATTAACTCACCTTTCAAATCATTACTAAAATTGCTCAAAAAAGTATCCATCATACTGTGTTAAATGAAGGATACTCTACTTCTGTCATGTCTTTTTCTTGCTGGAGAGTCATCGACTCTCCTCATTTCAATCGATCACCTACCACATTGAAATCATTTGACGAATGTATATTCCAACGACACAGACTATTACAATCCTTAGCCATTGAGTTAGGATGTAAGACTATTTCCATTCATGTGGAAGTAGTAGATGTACCCCTGGATTACAATTTAATACTTAGTAGAAATTGGTTTTATGCGATGACCGTAGTTGCATTCTTGATATTATTTCGCATAGTCCAATTTTCCCACCAAGGTAAGATCATTACTATAAACCTGTTAAATTTCTGTATGCCTAGTGCTAAATCTCATTCGATGAAAAATGTTCTCCTTTAGGATAGGATTCACCTAGTTATGAGAGTGTGGGGGTAGGAATCCTTAATGATTCTTCACTTTTGGGAGTATTTCGAACACCTGATCCCCCACCACAAATTTCCATGAGGAACATGACTTCGTCCATGATATGAAATTCAACCAACTCCATAGATCCCTGGATTGTTCCTATTCCTTATGAAATCATCTTGACTGGAAATCAAATTCCTATTATCCTAGTTAAGTCTACATACCATGCTATCCAATAAGTCTTTAGCCTACCCAATTTTTATGACCATATCCTGGGGGCATCAAAACCCTACTCTTTTCTGTCGTGGTTAATTTCATCTTCATCATCATTAGATTATCTCCTACATACCTTTCCCTCTAATGAATCTATTATGTAGATCATGAGCTTAGATGAGCTTCAGTGGAAAGATGACCACCGTTGATTGTATTTTATCCTTTCTTTAGACACGGTAGAGTGTGATATCAAATATAATGTTTCACTAGATATTGTGCTTGACCCTCAGTCTCCCATCCTCTTCCAAGATACAGTGACTGAAAGAAATCCGGGAAATATCACCTCTACTATTCCCATCGATATCTCGATAAAACTAGGTGTCATGTAATACATTCTTATAGGACAAACTTGATCTCATGATGAAATCCAAGATTATACATCCCTATTCAAGTAATTTTGCAACATATTTCTGTGGATCTATGAAGAGATTTCAGGTATTGACCCTGCTATAGTTGTTCACAAAATCAAAACTACCATGGGGAAAAAATTGTCTGGAAAAAAATCCGTCCTATGCACCCTAGAAAGACTGCGACCATCAAGGAAAAGGTTGAAAAGTTATGAAATATGGTTTCATTTACCCCGTTCCCCTAACAAACCGGGTCTCTAATATTGTTCCTGTCATGAATAAACAAGGGACTATTAGAGTATGTCTTGATTATATGGACTTAAATAAGTATTGTCTGAAAGACAACTATCCCACTCCTTTTATCGACTAGATCATTGAGAACTATGCTGATAGTGTCGTCTTTTCATTTATGGATGCATTTTTCGGCTGCAATTAGATCAAGATTCACCCGACCGATTAACACAAAACTATTTTCATCTACACGTTGGGTACCTTTTCTTATCACAAACTACCTTTTGGTCTTAAAAATGTCGATACCACATTCTAGTGGGCTAAGTTGTATGCCTTTCACAACATTAAGGATATAGTGGATTCCTACCTCGATGATTTTTTATCTCATTCAAATCATTGTGAGTTTCACATTGATCACCTAAAAATGATATTCCTTCGATGTCTCCATTATAACATCAGCCACAATCCTCATAAGTGCATTTTGTACATTGAGGCCAAATGCTTTCTTATATTCATTGTCTCAAAATATGGGATCCACATTGATCCTCTAAAAGTGGAGGCTATTTTATCCCTACCACCACCCAACAATATCACTGAACTTCAGAGTTTACAAGGGAAGGAAAAATTCTTGTGTCGTTTCATGTGTAATTACGTGGAGAAAACACATGGTTTCATGTGTTTTCTTAGAAAGGATACTCCTTGTGTTTGGGATGACCTCACTCAACGTGATTATGATAATATCAAACATGCCGACACACATGCACCTGTGTTACGTCCACCAGATTACACTAAGGATTATTTCCTCCATCTTACTGCATCCATATCCACCATTGGCATGGTTTTAGTGCAAGAAGATAGTAACAACCATGAGCATGTGATCAATTACCTTACTAAGAGTCTCATTGACTCCAAATTTTTTTATTCACATGTCAAGAAGTTTCCTCTGGCAGCAGTCATCTCCCTCTAGAGATTCCATCACTACATATTGCTCCGCACCACTGATGTTCTGGAAAATTCCAACCTAGTGTATTATATTTTGACTCGTCAAACACTGGAGGGAAAATATTCCCTTTGGATTGTCATTCTACAGGAATTTGACCTAGAATTCGCTAAGTTCAATTCCAAACAATTACTAGTATTTGCAGAGCTTATGTGTGACCTTCCCCATGTTATCCAAGAAAATGAGCCCATCGACTCTCTTCTAGATGAGTCATCATTCTTGCTTATCACGTTTGACCCGTGGCATGGGGATATCGCGTTGTATATCCAAACCTAATTATTTATGCCTGATTTATCCCATTATGACCGTCATCGCATTCTCCATCATGTGAAATATTACGTCATATTCGGGATACTTTATATTGCTGAGGCATTGACTTAGTCTTACAACAGTGTCTCACCCATGACGAGGCTGAGCATGTTGTAAAGGACTACCACTCTAGGGAATTGAGAGGTCACATCTCTGGGATAAGATATTACATGATGTATACTTCTAGCCATTGATTTCCAAATATTATATGGAATCCATTAAGAAGTGTCCTCCTTGCCAGCTTTTCCATTAAAAAAAGTGCACTCATCTTGCTCCACTCTATCCAGTCATTGCCGTCGACCCCTTCACTAAATGGGGCATTGAATTCATGATTAGTAATCCTACCTAGGTTAGGGGGCATGACTATATCATCGTAGTTGTAGATTACATTATAAAATGGGTCGAGGATATACCTACATATAAGGAAGATGAAAATAATTCTACACTCTTCATGTTCAACAATATTATCTCCAGGTTAGGAGTCCCTTAATCCATTTCCATTGACCATGGTTCACACTTCCAAAAAAAATGGTGGTTGGACTAAGTTTCCATCAACCCCATACTACCCCCAAGTGAATTTACAAGTAGAGGCTATCAATAAAGTCTTGAAAACTACAACACATGGCAGGAGATGACAAGTCAAACTAGCATTTAATGTTTTTTAAAATCTCTTTGGGCATATTGGACCTCGGTAAAAACCACCATTGGATTCACACCATTTCAATTGGTGTATGTTCTGGAAGTAGTGCTACCTATAGAGTTCCAAATTCGATATTTGAAGCTAGCTGTTGAACTCTTGTCGCACACCACAGTTGAAGAAGAAAAATTTATCTAGTTAGCTATGATTAAACTCGCCATGATGCCACTCTTGCTAACGAATCACACAAAAAGCACATCAAGGACCAGTATGATAAATCCGTCAAACCCTACATTTTTAATGAGGGTAATTTTGTCATATCGCATGACCAAATGCATGCCAAACTGGGGGAGGTAAACTCGAGTCTATGTGGCATGAGCCCTACATTTTCAAGCGTGTCCTAGAAAAAGGGGCTTATGAGTTAGTTGATTATAACAGGATACCTCCGAGGAAGCCTAGAAATGGGATCTACCTCAAAAGGTACTATACTTAGGGTTATCTTGCATAAGTACTTTACATTTTATATATAAGGTGTGCTTTAATATGGTGTAAAGTTTTTATTTTTGTGTGTTAGGGTTTCATGTCAATTATTTCTGCTTATACCATGTTATGCTTGGATGCGCATATGGAAACCTATTCTAGATTCATGGATGGTTCTAGATGGCACACCCAAAGTCTCTCTTTGGCATCTTAGATAGCTTATTCCCCTGTCGATGAACTAATAAGCTCAGGAGGAGTTTACTTAGGTTTTGAAACTAATAATGCCACTGAATATCACATGGTGATTGGATTATTAACCAACACTTCCTCCCAAGGTGTGGACCAGCTTATTTTCCACATGGAATCTAAACTCATGGTATCTCACTTAAACCAAGTATACACCATTCATGACCCCACCTTAATTTGTCTTTTTTGATAGGTACGTTTCCTAGAAAGATCCTTCGAGTGCATTTGATACCAACACATCATGAGGCGTTTGAATACAATTGTCGATTCATTAGATGATTTCATTTTAGATTGGTAGATTGCACATTCCTAAGAATTTTATCATAAAATGTACACATCATAACATAAAAATCATTCACATTTAAATGATAAGATTATATGAGATCAACATCCACCATAGATACATTGCATATAAAGTCGATAGAAACTGCTTTATATTAAGTCCAATAAAAAAGTTTTACAAAAAGTGTCAGGACAAAATCCTGAAGCTCATAGCTTTCAGACATCACTCGACACAAAAATATAAAGCTCATGGATTTTAGAAATCACTACATATAGATAAAGAGGCTAATCATAATTCTCATGGTATCATATCATGAATTGAGCTACTTGACAAAGAAGACACCCAATCATCTTAGAAACCCCTATTGTATGGCACTGATAATGATGTGGCATCTCTTGTAAGGTCATGTCTGGGATGCTAGTAGTAAACCTCTCCAGGTTCTGCTCAATATCCTCGAGCTCCTCGATATTTATACCTTCTCCTGTGTGATGATAGA
Source organism: Pseudotsuga menziesii (assembly GCA_001517045.1). Classification (NCBI taxonomy): domain Eukaryota; kingdom Viridiplantae; phylum Streptophyta; class Pinopsida; order Pinales; family Pinaceae; genus Pseudotsuga; species Pseudotsuga menziesii. The sequence goes on along the minus strand of LPNX010362917.1, from coordinate 229,429 downwards.
TATACCTTCTCCTCGCTATTGGATTGGGGAGGATATTGGTGGCCTCGCTGGACCAACATATGTTATAGTGAAAAAAAGAAAGTCTTAGTACACCAAATTGGCCCCCTTTGGGAGTGACAAGTCAAGGTATCCTCAGAAATATGAGCTCATCTATGCATAATCCTCAACCATGAGAAGCCGCTTCTGCACCCATCAGAAGAAGGTTGGTTCATAGCTATGGATTGGACCACCATATCAAACAAATAGTTTAGTCCACCTCTTCATCCATTTCTCTTGTGGGTCTGAGTTATCCATCTCTATATGATGTGGTCGGAAAAGGGGAACCCTCTCCATGAAAATGGACACTAGGATGGACCTGTAGCTGAATGATCTTGTCTTTCCCAATCGACACTTAGTCAACTGATATTTCATAATGCTTAGTAGGCTATTGCACCAATTGAATATAGTGGGATCCATGCACTCTATGGTGTATAAAATATGAGATCTAGTTTCTTGGTGATGGGATTTATTTCTTTCCACCCAAACTATAGTGAAGAGGACGGTCCTCGGTGTTATATCACAAATCCTTTGGATTGGAATCTTCCCCTCATTTTTCCTAGTGTTAGGCTCACAATACTCGCCAATGAGTTAATCAACATCCTCGTCGCCTCCACTATGCTCAATTATGACGATGAGATCCTTTCCTTGAGATCTCGGCAAGGAAATAAATATCCTCAATCTCTAGAGTGTGAATGTGTGTTCCCACTTGAAAATGGTGCTCAACCAGATCCCACATCCCCACTAGATATTCAAATAGGTTACTTGGGTTCTCATGCTCAGGGTGAGGAATAATTTCTTGAGTCCACACTCTTGATGGGACAACATAGTGTTTGCATCATTCAACCATTATAGATATTCTAATTCATGATCTCTCTCCTTCCACTCCAACATTTTTCATGTTAGAACCTGCAAAACTCCCAAATCAAATCATTAAATTACTTGTAGTTGTAGAAACCCTAATTTTTTGGGTGTTTTCCCTTTTTGGGGCCTTGCTTTTCGGTCAATGCTCCCCCTGTTTTACCCACAGTACGTATTTGATGTGGTTCTCCCTTTCGATAAAAACGTCGGCCTTGTTCGACATGTTCCATGAAAGAGGTGGTAGCATCGACCATAAATGGCCCTAAGATCCAACAAAATGCTCAAAATTTGCAGAAAATTGATTAAGCAAATGAATTGGAGGATGAGGATGCTTACTTGAAGCTGACATAATGAGAGTTTGTTATCTGGAGTGCTCTTAATATTTAACACAAGAATGCTCTCACAAATGGTTTTTACCGTCTTTGGTAAAAAATAGTGGGAGCATAATGGTAAAATGAATCCCTTTCACCCCTTTTATTCAATTTTGGGATACTTTTTATTATTATTTTACCCTGTTTTTTATTATTTTTTTACCTTTTTCATTAAAAAACCTTTTTTATTTTTTAAATTATAATGGTTTCTTACTCTTCCTTACGAGATTGTATGTCAAACATGATGATGAAGCTCCAGTCCAATTTTTTTTTGCGCTTTCAAGCATTTGTTTCATGTAAAAACCTTTTGAGCCTACTTTTCTCTTTTTCATGCTCTGGTTAAAACATGACAAAAATTCTGAGCACTTTTTATGTTGTTTTTTGTGCTTGTTAAAATCATAGTAAATAGCGTCAAGTTTACAGTTCATTGCCCCATACTCGTGAATCAATGGAACAATGTGAGTGGTATTAATTTTCTTCACACTTCATAAAATTTTAAGTCTTATGCTTGTTACCTAAGGAGTGTCCCCTCGGTGATAGTATAACCCTTTTTTGGACCTAGCGGACTAATTACGAAAACAGAATACCTTAGTATCCCATTGACTAAGAGAGTTCTCCTATGTATTATTTTATACTTTTTCAGACCTTGGGGACTAAACCTAAAAAAATTCACCTTGGAGTCTTATTTAGTTTTTTCAAACTCTCTAAACATGAAAAATCACCAATTTTACCTTCTCTGGACTCGTAAAATCAAACATGGAAGGACCCTTTTCGAGACCGAACCCCTCATTTCTCAGGTTCCTAAAACATGTGAGATTGGACTCATCTTAAAGATGATCTATACCCATATTCTGGTATCCTCTTCAAGCTCGTTAATAAACAAATAGGTACTTATCAATCATGGTGGGGAATACGGGAAGGCAAAGTATTTGAATTTTTATTGATGGTAGCTTCTTATTGTCATTGAACATGGCACTTGTTTGTCTTGCATCCGAATAGTTGGGTAATCAACTTTTCCTTGAGTCATGTCAAGTTCATGAGTCTCTTTACTCCTTTGAGTCATCCAAATAATGCCTCGATCAACTTGCGTTATGTATTGACCTCCGCTTCTGTGAGTCAGTGCTTCCAAGTCTTTTGTCATGCCATAATATGTTAAAGGGAAGTCCTCTGTTTGAGTCAATATTTTCAATTTTCAAGCCCTTTGACGTGTAAGCTATCCTTGAACCAACCTCCTAACATCATTCACCTGTACATATTGTGTCAGTTCATGCTCATTCAATTACCACCTCAAATCATTCTTATGTATTCATTTCATGTCAATGATCTGGGATACATTATGGCCCTCCTTTGACAAGTCTATCCCTATCAACATCAAAACATCATCTGGGGATCTAGACTTAGAAACCACAAAGTACCTTGAATCCTGGATGACTCAATGGTAGGTATTCTCGCTTTTGATAGTAGGTTTAACTCATTTACCTATAATTGAATGATTCTATGAATTTTTTACTTCAACTCATCTCTTCACAATCATCATTGGTGACTTTCCTCGTACTTGTTAATGATTTACCTCGTTTGTTGGTAATCAAGTGGTTCCTACCATGTTCGACTTCAACTTCTTTATTCACATGGTTAGGATTGTCTTATGGAAATTCTTCAATCTATGCGGACCCAGACTGTTACCCTAGTCTAATTTATGTAGATATATAACAATAAAGAACAACTACAACTATGCAATATTTACCTAGTATATCAAATTACTTGGATATTAAGCTCTCATACCTTACTCCAAGTTTATTCTTGTCTCTTGAACGTTATTTTCAATCCAACTTGTGTAGGAGAGGATACCCACAATAGACACACAAGAACAAGCAGACAAAGTGAAAGCAACAAGATATTAAGATAACCCTCTGTTAATGATCAAGGAGAAAAACAATATACAATATAACATGATAAATACATTACCTATGGGAAAGAGAGAACATATTTGTATTAAGTTGAGTAGGAAAGAATTACAACCAAGCCTTGATGTTGAGAATACCTTCCAATAGACACTTGCCTCTAAGCCTCACCTAGATCCAATGCATAAAAAGTTCAACACTATTTGTCCAACATTTGGGTTCTCTCACTCATTTATTCCTCCCTTCAACCATGATGGATGAAGGTATATTTAAAGGCCAAAGAGGATAGAATAGGTTGAATATTTTACGGAGAAGGTTAAGGGATCATCCTAAGGATGAAAAAAATCAAGTTCCATCTAGGAAAGTCAGTTGGGATAAGGATCCATGAGGGTTTCTTATAGAAACTTCTTGAAATATTCTCTTTTTTGCATTTTTGTGAAGGGAAGTACACTTTGCAAGGGGACAAGAAGCATTGATTAATGATAACACATGCTGCATTAAAGAAAATAGGGAAAACACCACATTTTTCTATTGTGCAAGGTGCATTAGGTAGGTATGGCGCCTTATGTCAATGGGAAAGGTGCAATATTGCTTCAATATATGGAAAAAACACAAAGGAAAAATATTCTTCCAATTAGTTTCGACAATTCACACTCTAAGGGATTGAGGAAAACACTAAAGTACCAATCTCATGAACATGATGGTGACAAGACTTAGGTGTGGCAGAATGCCCCCCAAAGTATGAGGCTAGAGGGAAACAATAGGCAAAATACTTTGATAGAAAAGGTTATGATTTCGAGGAAAAGATTAAAAAACCAGAACTTATCAATGATCAAGATCATTCTGCAATACATTACACTTTGAAACATGTCCCAAATGACTCACAACATGGCCGCCGACCAATAGAATATCCATGTGAGATACAAAAAGTCATGGCTACTGAAATACAACGTAGATCCATGCAAACAATACTCAAATTTGGACATAGATACCAAGGATACAATGTATATATATGTCATACTGACTCAAATATGAGCACAACTACCAACATACAGTGTGGATCTATGCAATAAATCATACAAAATAATCCATTGCAACTTGAGGGGAAGGAAAATATAACAAATTAATTCCTAATGAACACCCAATGTCTTCATCCCATTCTTGAGAAAGAATGATTCTATCCATGCGAATAGATGTATTGAAGTCGAACATGGTAGAAACCACTTGATTACCGATCAATGATGTGAATCGTTAACAAGTGAGAGGGAAATCACCATATATGTGTAAGGGAGATAACCATTGTATTTAATTGTTAAGAGATCCCTCTCTGGTAGGAAAGAAGCCAACTTTTCTCCTAAAGCTTGGTTTGAAAGGTTACCTTGGAACTATCCTTCCACAACCAAAGGCTAAATTATGAGTGATAACACATCTGATGTTCATGATCATGTATTGTGAGGTTCCTTGGTCACTTGCATAGTCAAATATATTATTTCTATTTTATTCGTTGTTGCCTTGTCTTGGTCTATAGCATGTCCATTTGTATGCAAAGATAAATTAGGACTACTTTGGAATCATAAGGATAACCGTTGTGTAAGAGGTAATGTTTTCTCTATACTCACCCATTGTTATTGTTTAATTGACATAGGTGAAGGTTTTTACAATTTGTCTCTTTTTGAGATCTGAGTGATTCAGACTAGGGACTTTAGTTTTTGTCCACATTCATTGAAAACTCCTATAACATGTTAGTTTTTTTTAGTCTAATTCAAATTTATTAGGATCTTTATTTGGAAGAATAACAAGTACAACAAAATATCCAATATGCACAAGATAGAGAAGATACACAAGACACCAAAATATTCCTCAGAGAAATCATAAATGAGAAAACCCCGCAAACTTCCTTAGAATAGTTCTGTCACTAAGACAATATCATAGGATGTAAAACCCTAAGTATAAGAAGTCTTTTGCAACTCTCTCTCTCATCTCCTTGATCTTCTCTCTCTCCTCATGCAAACTTGAGTGAGTGAGTGTGTGTCTAAATGAGGGATGGAACCTCCCTATTTATACACATCAAGTGATTGACCTTCTAACTTGACTAGGTCGACTTCGTACCCTAACAATGCTGAATTCACCTAGGAAGACTCCAAAAATACATTTCATTATATTAAACTAGGAACTACTACCCTGACTTACAACAGAGGTTGTACCTCAAGGACCATATACAATAATGACATCCCGAAAGGAGGGAAACACATCTCTGATGGGGGAACAACAACATATAATGATAATATATATCATAATATCTTCTGAAGTTACAAATAAAACAACATAAAAAGCACAATAGCATATAACCATTTGATTAAGGGCATATGAATAATTATTAAAAACTTAAACCACTTTGCAAGAGAATAAATATTTTTAAAATATCACATTTAGAAAACATATGCATATACCATATAAATTATGTATAAAGATATTAATCAAAATAAAAATTTGAAAAATATAAAAAATAATTATCTAAATACTTGTCAAAGTTTAAATAAGAACATTGATATCTGCAACACATTTCTAAAAATATTTATATATTGATTTATAACATAAATTTTAAAAAAATATGCAACAAAACTAAAAAAGAAAACCTTACCAAACCAGACGTAGAAAACCCTATCCCAATAGGGAAACATAATCCAAAACTAGTAGAGAGTTGAATGTGTTAGGATTATAATCCTCCCTTGTCCAATTTGGTCATTATTTCTAAATTAGGAGTCGTGTCTAAATCATGAGTCCTTCTAGTATATTTTTAGTCACTAGCACCATTGGGCCCAGTTGGCCTAATTGGGGCACATGTTCTAGTTACTAAAGTGTGGGGAACACTAATTGAGGCCTATTGCCACTGATTTCACTTGCATGCATCGATTTAGGAGCCTTCTAGATCAATCCCTACAAATTAGGAGCCACTGGGAGTGCCGACACCAATCTCCATCAGTTGAGTTCAGTTGGTGACTAGTCAAGCTCAATTAGGAGTCAATTACATTCAGTTCTAGTCCTCTACATTTAGTTAGCGCTAGGTTTTCATGGTTGCATGCAGGAGAGGCACATTTATCACCTACCACAGTCAATTAGGCTTAGTTAACACTGAATTAGACACTTGAGTTGTGATTTAGAACTCCGATGAACTTCGATAATGATTTAGAAAAGGTCAGTTAACCATTCAGTCCTCCGAGAATGATTTAGACAAGGTCAGTTAATGATTTAGTCCAGTAGAGTCAAACCAATTTGAATTTCCTCACATAGGATTCGAATTGCATGAGGCTATTTAGCCATTGTACTTCATTGTAATTATTATCTAATTACTTTTTGATTAATGAAAGCATTCACAGTTGCAAGCCATTTTTGCACTGTTTCATTCTTCAATTGCTGAGTAAATTGTGTGATCTATCTTGTGAGTTGTGTGTTTGTACATAGATTTATGTGCTCAATTTTATATGGTATCAGAGCCTCCGTGGACAAGGCACTTCTCCTCCTCAGATCTCCTATTGGATCATTTTTTTGAGCAAATTTTCTCCTTACAGTACTACACCAAAAGCAGAGAATTTACCACTTAATATACCAAGTTAAGGAATTGTTGATCAAGCTTGCTTGATCAACTATGCTGGGTGTGAAGGAAATTCCAAAAGTGCAGACTATCGACCTTATTTTGTGTGTTATTGTGTGATTTACAGGTTATCAGTTCTTCTTACTGCATTAGCTACAAGAAGCTCATTCTCCTCACTGCATTTGCTACAATAGCTCAGTCTTATTCACTACATTCAAAATAACTCCTCCAATGGAGCAACTCACTTCCTTCAACTACCACTAGTGGAAGGAGGACATGGAGAACCAACTTCGCTCCAAGAAGCTCTTCCAACTCACAATGGAGATAGAGGAAGATCCCATTCTTACTCATGACAAAAAAAATTACTGGAATAGGCTTGATGAATCCTATGGATGCTTGTGTCTCTCAATATCTCAATATCTTCTTTTCCACATCAAGGGATTGAAGACTCCCAAGGAGATTTGGGATAAGCTTGCTTTCTTATTTGACATGCAGAATGAGATGAGGGTCCATCAGCTAGAGAATGAGCTGATCTCTCTTCATCCATCCAACTTCGAAACACTGAATGAATTCTTCAAAAAATTCAAAAAACTGATATTCTAGTTGAAGCTATGCAAGGTTGAGAAGGAGGATGATCAACTCATCCTTGCCATTCTCTCAAAACTCAGTGCATACTACTCAGTATTTGTATCAAATTTTCAATCAGTGAAGCTCACTACTCCATTTTAACCTGAAAAATCTCTCACTTAGCTCTACATGGCCTACACCACCCAAGGACACCCATGCACAACCCTCGTATCACCCCATTAGACCCCCACACCCTCAAAAAGGCTTAAAAATGAGTAAAAGGGCTTAAAAACCCCAAAACAGAGCCTAAATAACTCTCCTAGGGGCTAAAGCCTCCAAAAAGGGGCTAAAACCTCTCAAAGGAGCCTAAAGCCCTAAAAGGAGCTAAAGTTAGGGCGAAAGGGGCTAAAACCCCAAAAAAGGGGCTAAAGCCCTGACCAAGGGCTTAGAACCCTAAAAAAGATATAAAAGGAGGGTTGGGGGTCACTCTAAAAACATTCCTCCCTTGCATACTGTTATGCTGCCCGTGGATGCCTTGAGACCCTTTGTCTCTCAAGCCACCCACATCCCCCTCTCATCCATTCATTCTCCCATTGAGCCATAGCTCCTCCATTGTCAAGAGAGAGAGAGAGAGAGAGGTGCTTCTTCCAGCCAGGGCATGGTGGCCCATTGCCCCAAAGAGAAGGTATACATGTGTATTTTGTTTTGTGTATTTTCTTTTATCTAATCCATTGCTTGTTTACAGGTTTTCATTTTCTCTTTGCAGGTTTTCTAATACGTTTTTGCAGTTTATTAGGAGCAGAACCCTAACATTGTTTGCATATGGGTTCTCCATTTGAGTTTTCATTACTATCTAGCTACATTTTTGCTTTTCTTTTCTACATTTCCATACAGGAACCTATCCTTCTGTCCTATAGATGGAAGGTAGCCATTCCTTCCCTGTAGCAAGGGAGAAATCCCTGCTACAGAACAGACGACCATACCAGGTCGATCCCACAGGATCCATGGTTCAATTTTTTAAAATTTCAAGTTTTATTTCAGTTTGTGCCCTAGGTTCATTTTTTTTTGTCAAATCTAGTTTAAATCCTGTTTATTTTTAGTTTCTGTTACTGCCGAATCCTCCACAAGGTAAATCCGAGTCTATTTGGCCACAGTACAGGTTACTGTAGGCCGGATCTGACTTAGGATAAGAAAAACCCCCAATCCAGAGTAGGTCTCACTTATCGGGCCTAAACAAGGGAGCAAGTCTCTCATTTAGGCCTCACAGGTGCAACCAGGTCACCCTTTTTTCGACGAAAGGTGCGACTTCCTTTAGAAAGACAGACCGCTTATGTCTGTGAAATCTGTGCGACCCCCTCGCCACATTTGACCCGAAACGTGCGACCTGTCACTCAGAAGTTAGTTTTTAATTTACTGAGGACTGTTAGTTTAGCTCAGCCACCTCTGTCCAGCACAATGGTTCCATTTCTGTTTCTGTTTCATTTTATTGCAATTTCTTTCACAAAACTAAGTGTAAGTTAAAAAAATTTAATTGGTTAATGAACATAGCCTAACTAAAACTTACATAAAATCAACTACCTTGCTTACCCTTCCTCCTCTACCCAGTCATCACCCTTCAGGGTATTATGGGATAAGACGAAGGGCATAGCTCGTATAGTAATAGGCCCTTCACCCAATATTGTTCAAAACCACTAAAAACGGGTGACTTAGGAGGTAGAGGGGGTAGAGAACGAGGGCTTCTCATGATGCTAAGCATCCTCCCTGTTGACCAACCTTACATTTGGGAGGTGACCTGTGGATCTACGGATGGGCTTAGTCCCATTGTGTTGAGAGCCCAGCACCTTCTCCTGGTTGAATAAGAATATAGGTGTAAGGTAGTCACCTATTTAGGCTATCACAATTCAGGGTAAAAAATGGTATATGTCTATGAAATTTCTATTTATTTACTGCTTTCAACCACAATAAGATGAATTCATAAACCATTTTCAGCCACCAAATAACAGAAACACAGAAAAATATACACACCATACCATGTGAATCAACCCAACTGAGTTCATGACACTGAGAGAACCACTAAAATTTATAAATTTACACTAAGTTCAAAAATCTGCAGTCTTTGAGGACAAAAGTCCTTGACTTCCTTAACCATGGGAAGTACTTGGGCTTTGCCTAGAAACTCATTGTGAGGAGTGCCATGGGAGCCCCAAAGTAGCTGGCTACTGAGAGGAATTGCCAAGCGAAATGGGAAATGACCCCCACTGATTGAGTAGAACACCCATGAGGAAAAAGCCAAGCACTGTATTTTGGTAGTCTTGGTGTCCAAGTGACCACCTACAGCCAATAGGAAGCCATTGAAACCAGGGTCCAAAAAATCATTTCCACCAATTTCATACACAAATCTAACACAATTTATCCCTCACGCTCTTCCTCACGCCTAAGAGGCGAACCACCACAATTCGAGTCATTGAACCGACATTGTTGAGACCATTCTTGATGACCTCTCACACCATTATAAGGCCACACAACCTCTGATTCAGATTCAGACCCATATCAGTCTGAACCATACCTTCACACTGCACCATCAAACCCCATGGCTGGTGCAAACCCGGATCCATTTTCTGGCATAGAAATCGCTAGTGGACCCATGTCCACACCACAAATTATCACCAACAACCCTGCAGGTGGCCCTAGCACGATCATGCAAACTATCATCAGTCAGCTGCCACCACCTATAGTGACCACTCAAGCCATCCCACCTGCAACACTTAGGGGCAGTGGACCTTCCACATACACTGCCCCTCCTGTCACACATGGGGGCAGTGGCCCTTCTATCCACACTATCCCTCCCACTACACTTGGGGGCACTGGCCCATCTACAATAGAACCACTAGTACCCCCAACTATGCAGGTACATTATGCACCTGCAAACCCCACCACCATACCTACTCCATCTCACATCACCCTGGGGTCAAACCTGCCTTTCATGGCTTGTCTTAACTTGCCTGATTTGTCCTGATTGACAAATGACCCCATTCACCATCAAACCTTTTGGGCTCCCATGCCAACCAAGCTTCCCTTAGACATTCCCAAGTTTGAAGGGAAGGTAAGGGAGTGTCCCCAAAACCACATCATGACATTTCATTTATGGTTCTCATCAAACAACATCGTAGATGATTCGATCAGGCTAAGACTGTTCCAACGCACCCTCACAGGTGTGGTAGCCAAATGGTACATTGAGCTACCTCAATCCAAGTACCCAGATTTCAACTCCCTAGATTTCATGTTCCTACGATATTTCCAACTCCCCGTCAGATATGTCGAAGGGGTGGAGATCTTGTTATCCTGCTGCTAGAGCATTGCAAACCATATAACCAACCACATCCATGAGTGTCGACGACACCGTAGTTTGTGTAAGATCCAACTTAACGACATGATCTTCTTGGATTGGTTTCTCAAAACCTTGCTCCCACCCATAGCAAAGGACGTCGCATCTGAACGTCCCCAATCTAAAGAGGAGGCCATACTGAAAGCCCAACAGTTTGACCTGATCTATGCATAGTCTGGATACCTTTACATTTTCATTCCAGATGCTCCCCTTCTGGGTGCCTCCTACCGGGATGCACCAGGGGCATCCCATGTTGCAGATGGCATTATAGGCTCGGTCTCCCAATAGCCACAACACCATTCGACACCACCTGCAGTTCCACCACAACCAAGCAACACTGCTAGTGTTGCCTACCAAAACCAAACTCCGGACTATGCAAGAATGATGTCCCAGTCTAGAGAAACAAATTCTTATGCCCAACCTATGCCACAGTAGTAGGCTCAGGCTTTGGCGTGGCAGACATAGCAATATGTGGGCAGAATGCCCACATTTGTGGCACCGCCACCCACCCAAATTTAATATGCACCACTAGTGCAAGCGGTTCAAGTCCCCGCCCTTGCTCCACCTGCTTTGTTGGGACAAGTATTTGCACAACAAAATTGTCCCAACCAACCATCCCCCAATAACCAACAAGGGCAAGCTAGGAATAACTGGCCCTAGAACCAAGTCAATAATCAACCGCAAGGAGGCGGTCAACAACCAAACCCTCCCAACAACGCCACGGCAAAACGACTCACCCAAAATCCTCCACAACCAAATGCACCGAGACGCAATGCTCCATTGCGTACAAACCAACCATGCACACTCTGTGAGGTCTACATGAACTACACATTCGAGTGTCCCTTCATGGGTCATGTGAAGTAGGCCATTCAAAACGAGGTTCAACATGCCACCAACACAACGGACTAAGCTCAACCCAACTCGGCACCATAAGGAACTCCTCCTATGGTGCTTCAGAACCCATTACCGGTCCAAGTATTGGTGGCAACCGCACCCCCTCCCCAACCCAATCCCAATGCTCCAGGGGCACCTCCCACGACCGAAACAGGTGTCCACCACATGCTAGCCATGATGACTGAAGAGGTCAACCTACAAACCAGACGGAATTAGTACGGAACCATCACTAAACCCATTGACACATCAGCAGCATCTACGTCCAAATCAGTCAATGCACCTCCCTCGCCCCCCCTACGCTGAGTTTCCAATAACGCCATGGCTAGAGCTGTGGTTAGCTATAGCATCGTGGATGATTTGGCCCAAAAACCAACGGCCATGTCCGCTCTTGAGGTACTCAAAATGTGCCCAACACAGCGGAAAGCCTTACTAACTGGCCTTGGGGTCGTGGACCCCTTCGACTCCAAGTTGATCACATTCGACATGGAGAACGGAGAATCACACATGCCATCCACCATTGCCTTCCAAATCCCGGTGTCTATTCGAAATTTGGTTGTGCACCGGTGCATAGTGGATGAGGGGGCATCTATGTGCGTTATGTCTACCCTAGTCTGGCAGAAACTTGGATTTCCAATTCTGCAACCATCCTCCACAACTCTGCAAAATTATGATGGCCATCCCACTAAAGCCCAAGGAATCCTCCCCCATGTCCCCATCACATTAGCCAAGAAGACAGTTCTGATTGACATAGAGGTTGTCAATGCTTAACTGGACTATAACCTCCTTCTCGAAAGAAGTTATATGTATGCCATGAGAGCTGTTGCATAAATTGTCTTCCATTTCATGATGTCCCCCCACGAAGGGAAGATTGTGATAGTTGATCAACTCACTTATCATGATCCGCAAGGGTTAATGGCACCTGCCAATGTTATCCCTACCATCAACACCATTGATCTGCAAGGGACAACCACACACACCAATGTTGTCTCTGCAATCAACACCATGGTTGACAACATACCAGCCTCCCCATTATTGAATGTGGGCCCTGGGTTGTTTTCCGATACCACCATGACGGCTCTTTTCCCCTTAGTGTCACCACCAATGACACCAAACGAGACTACAGACTTGTGCATGCTCTCATCTAGAACCGCTGCACCAAAACAACAACTGTAGTCGTAGCCCCAACCGCAACCACAACATCATCCACAGCCGCAACATCATCAGCAGCAGCCACAACATCAGTAGCAGCCGCAACATCATCTACAGCCGTAGCATTACGCGCAGCCGCAACCACAACCTCACCCCCACATATAGCCATCAAGGAGTTATTTGGGCTCCTCTCCAGTCCATACAATTCCCTTCCTTTTCCCCCCGCCTGGTTTCATGAGCAAGCCAGTAATGGCCACCCTAAGCCTACCCAACTTTACATTGGGAATTCCCATGTGGTATCTTGATCCACTAGCTCAACCACCAATGCCCCATGTGGTCTTAACCCCTGTACAACCCATTGTGGTTGAGTCTCATCCTCCACCTGGCCCGCAAAAACCAACCACTACACCCGCATCGCCCCACCCAAAAATGGCTAGGGGAAAGAATGCGAAAGCTCTGTAGAGCCATGACAAATCCTACCTTGCGCCATCTACGAAGAGCAGGGCCATCTAACTCAGAACTGCCTTGAGATTCCAATGATCCATGTGCATTTGGATGTCATGGATACAACTGAAAACCTCCCCATGGTTGAACTTCCAATCGCGCCGATAGTCAGGAACAAGGCATTGAGAACAAACCATGCTTACGCCCTTTATAGATTGTATGGACACTATTCTCACCACTGTCAAGACTTGCTCGAATTCTAAATCGCTTTAGTTGACCTCCGTCAAAATTCCCTTGAATCTGAGATCACCCTGACCGAAGAATTTCACCCCTCACCTCCTTCTTCAGACACCATTTCCATTTACATGATATCCAGTTCTACCGACCCTCTTATCTCCACCACCACCAACGGTCCATCAGACCTGTCTCTTCCGTTGTTTCCACAGCTAAAGCTCCATCCATTGCTGCAACCTCAATTGCAACCTCAACCTCAGTTACCAGGGAAACAATGGGGTTCATTCCCGATCAACATTTTCCTTTTCCTTTTCCTTTTCCCTTTCCTTTTCCTACCATCCGAGATCATGAGTAAGTATTTCTTGGCAACCCGCAATCTACAGGATTTCACATTGGGAGATCCTATGTGGTACCTTGAACCACCTACCCTACCTCTAAGGCCCCAGGATGTGTTGACTAATGTCCATCCAATTGAGATGATGTTGCACCTACCTCCAGGTCCATCAAGGACTCCTCCCATCTCCAGGATTGCCCCTCTTCCTCCAACAGAGACTGGGGAAAGGCCACAAAAACCACAACCAATACCATTTACATGATCTCTAGCACCAGTTTCCCTTTCATCTCATCGGCTGTGGAAGATCCACCTGATCTACCCCGACACCACTTATGCGATGATGGGGAGATCTGTAAGACCACCTCTAGTTTTAGCCCATTCCCTTTAAACCATAGTGTGGAATTGGTTCTTTCCATAAAAGACCAGATTCCATCACCCTGCCTTACCAATGACCTTCATCTCGGTAAGGGGGCATACCTGTTCGCTTACTCAGATGGTTGACTCTTGAAGAAGCTGCACAAGGGGCTCCACCTCAAGAGAGTGTTAGTTTTTCAACATTAAGCTAGCATTATTAGGATCTTTAACTGAGAGAATAACAAGTACAACAATCAAACACAAGAGACAATGAACACAATGTTTTTCCTCGGGGAAACCATAAAGGAGAAAACCCCACAACTTCCTCAGAGATAGAATCAGCACCAAAATAGTAAAAGCCCCAACATAGTAAGTGATCTCCCAACAATAGTAATCTTCTTCTTGACTAGCCCCAGTGTCTTCTCCTTCCTCAACTATGCGCTACACTTGAGTGTGTATGACTTGTGTGATAAATAGAGACTCCAGTTCTCTATTTATACTAAGCCCGACATGACTAAAACCCTACTAGGGCTGACCTCTACTAAGAGAGTCTAATAACCCTAGTGCCCCGGAACTGTGGGGACTTTAACACTTAGACAATCAGAGGGTTACCCACCATGACTTGACATGACTTGTTTACATTATTGATCCTCCCGATCGGAACATCGGGGCATGACAACATGACTCAAATACATAATAGATACATCCCGGAATAAACATCGGGTTACAATACATAAGATACATAGATGAATACATTCCGAAGTTACAACTACATCAACACTCCCTCTTAACTAGGAAGGTATTCTTTCGACACAATTTTCAGCACTGGTCTTCTTCTCTGTATCAACTGGATCATCTCATCATCTGCATCTATGGTCTTCTTGAGTCTTCAAGTAATCTTCATCTTCAATTCATTAGATCTGGATCATCTCTCTATCTGGATCATCATGGGACATCATCACTGGATCTGGATCATCATGTGGCATCATCTCTGGATCTGGATCATCACTCGATTTGGATCATCATGTGGCATCATCTCTAGATATGGATCATCACTCGATCTGGATCATCATGAGGCATAATCACTGGGTTTGGATCATCACTCGATCTAGATCATTACTGGCTGTCATCACTGGATCTTGATCATCACTGCTGGATCATCATCACTGGATCTCGATCATCACTTGATCTGGATCATCACTGGCTATCATCATTGGATCTCGATCATCACTCGATCTGGATCATCCCTGGTGCTATCTCATGATTCTTCTCATCATAGGAATTTCTATAGAGCTAGCCCTTTTTCATGCTGGTTGTAGGCCTAGCCTCCATGTAGGTCTTCTCCAGCACTTACATATGACCTACTTGTTAGAAGGGACTAGCACTCACATTCACCAGCATGATAGGACACAACCACTATCATTTGTGAAAGGGATTCAGCACTTACATTTGACCTACTCGTCCGAAGGGCACAATACTCACATCCATCCAGGCTGAAACACATCTTGCTCACAATGATGGAAGAGTTCTGCACTTCCATCCAGGCCAGAACCACATCCTGCTCACAATGATGAAAGAAATCAGTTCGTTTCACCTAGGCCAGAACCACATCCTGCTCACAATGATGGAATATTTTCTCAATTTCATCTAGGCCGGAACCACATCCTACTCACAATGATGGAAGAACGCTGTTCTTCCACCCAATCCGGAACCACATCCTGCTCACAATGATGAAAGACTCTCATCCAGGCGGGAACACATCCTGTTCACAATGATGAAATATTTTTGCACTTACATTCATCCAGGCGGGAACACATCCTGCTCACAATGATGAAAGGGCTTGCACTCACATCTGATCTTGTAGGAACCAATCCTATAGTCATATCAGAATGGCCCCCAGTCCTCCTCAACTGAGCTACCTGGTAACTGACCAGGTGCCTCCATTCTCCTAGAGAATGGCAGTTGCCCTTAAATCTGACCTGCTCGTCGGAATGGCCAACACTCACATCTGACATGGTAGGAACTTAATCCTTTAGCCATGACAAAATGGTTCAGCCCTTACATCTGATCAAGTGGGAACACATCCCTCTATCACATCAGAATGGCTACTCAATCCTATACTGAGTGTTCCTGGTACCTCACTAGGCAGCTCCATTCAAAGAATGGCAATTGCTCTTACATCTGTCCTACTCGACAGAATGGCTAGCACTCATATTTGACATGGAAGGAAGCAATCCTCTCACCATGACAGAATGGCTCAGCCCTTATATTTGACCTACTCGTTAGAATGGCTATGGATCTCAGCACTCATATCTGACATGGAAGGAAGCAATCCTCTCACCATGACAGAATGGCTCAGCCCTTACATCCGACCATGGAAGGAACTGATCCTCTCACCATCTCAAAATGGCTATGGGTCTCATCACTTTCTCTTGGAGGAAACCTCTATCTGGAGAACACCAAGCTTCTCCTTGAAGTACTCGAACTTCATCCTAGCCAATGGCTTCGTCAATACATCTGCTATTTGTTCCTCTGTCGCAACATACTAGAGCTTCACTGCTCCTCTCTGCACCATATCCCTGATATAGTGGTACATGATCTCGATATGCTTCAAATTGTCATGGAACACCGGATTCTCTGACAACTTCACGCAACTCTGGTTGTCACAATGTATACAAGTAGAATCCAACTAGAGATCAAATATATCAGACAGTAGCTTTCATAGCCATACTGCCTCACAACTAGTTGAACAAGATGTGACATACTCTGCTTCAGCTGTACTCAGTGCCACACAGGATTGCTTCTTGCTAAACCAAGAGATCACACCTGATCCCATACTGAAGCAACACCTTGAAGTGCTTTTCCTATCGATGGCATTGCCTACCCAATCGGAATCAACATAACCCTATAGGTTAATCTTTTGATTCGTATCGTACTTGAGCCCATAATCAATTGTACCCTTCAGGTACCTCAGAATATGCTTTGCAGCAATCAAGTGAACATGTCTCGGATTTGTCAGAAACTGGCTCAAGGTGTTCATGGAAAAGCAAATATTTGGTCTTGTGTTCGTTAGGTACATCAATGACCCAATCATCTGATGATACATCGTAGCATCAACCGACTCTGATGAAGCATCACTCAATAGCTTCAGGTTAGATGCCATGGGTGTGGTCATAGCCTTGCAGTCCATCATCACAAACCTCTTCAGGATCTCTACTACATACTTCCCTTGTCCAAGGAAGATTCCATCGGCACTCTGCCACACCTCCATACCTAGAAAGTAATGCATCATCCCCAATTCCTTCATTTCGAACTCAGCAACAAGCTTTCTCTTCGTATCAGCAATCAACCCATATGTACCTATCACAAATAGATCATCTACATATAGTAGAAGCAACACTGGGTTTCCATCTTCAACCTTGTAGTAAAGGTTGGAATCTACTTTACTCTTGGTAAAGTCCAAACTGGATAGAAATCTGTCAATTCTGCCGTACCAGGTAATGGGTGCCTGTTTCAAATCGTACAGGGCTTTCTTCAATCTGCATACATGAGACTCTCTATCATGTGTCTCAAAACCGAGTGGCTGTTCTACATATACTTCCTCTTCTACTACACCATTCAAGAAGGCAGTCTTGACATCCATCTGGTGTATCTTCCATTTCATCACTACAGCCAGAGCAAGTACTAATCTGATGGAAGTGTATCTAGATATAGGTGCAAAGGTTTCTTCATATTCTATTCCTTCTTTCTGAGAGAAACCCCAAGCTACAAATCTTGCCTTATAATTTTCAATGCTACCGTCTGTAGCATGATTGATCTTGTAGATCCATTTGGAAGTTACAATTGACTTCCCTTCTAGTCTTGGGACAACACCCCAAACATCATTCTTCATGATCGATTGATATTCTTCGATCATAGCATCCTTCCATTCTTTTTGTTTTGCCGCTTCTTCATAACTGGAAGATTCTTTATCAATGAAATCACATAGTAAGGCTACATACCCGAAGCAGGATCTGGTCCTCTTTCTTTCTCTATGATTTTCTTCTGGAGCCCCATATCTTTCCGCACCTTGAATGAGTTCTCATACCCAAGCAGGTTTCATCTTATGAGGATTCTTTTCCAGAGGTGGATCTACAGGTCTTTGTGGTTCCTCGAAATATCGTTCTTCTTCTTGAGCTTCTTCGTTCATGGTTGTATCATGAATTCTGGGTACTTCTGCTTCTGTTTCTTTAGGTTCTTCAGCAGGTCTCTTTTTGGATTAGTTGTAGGCAGTGTCTTCATCAAATGTCACATCCCTGCTGATGTCAATATTCTTGTATCCTGGGACATAGATTCTGTAAGCCTTCAAGCTTTCAGAGTATCCCACAAATATTCCTTTCTTTCCTGAAGGATCTAATTTTGTTCTCTTCTCTTTTGGAATGTGTATGTACACAGGATAGCTGAATATTCTGAGATGGCTGACTTTTGGTTTCTTGACAGAGAATACTTCTTTAGGAGTCTTGTTCTTGAGTACTCTATGTGGAGTACGGTTCTGTACATACACTGTTGTTTTAGCAGCTTCAACCCAAAGATGCATAGGAAGATCTTGATCATGAAGCATAACTCTTGCAGCTTCCATGATAGTTCTATTATTTCATTCTGCAATCCCATTCTGTTGTGGATTATAAGGAGTGGACAACTCCCTCTTAATCCCTGATTCTTTACATAGCTCTTTGAATTCATTCGAAGTGAATTCTCTGCCATTATCTGATCGAAAAGTATTAATCTTCTTTTCAGTATGGTTCTCGATCAAGGCTTTGAATTCCTTGAACTTACTGAATACTTCGTCTTTGTTATTCATGAAGTAAACCCATGTCTTTCTAGAAAAATCATCGATAAAAGAAACATAGTATGCATACCCGCTTAGTGAGTTTGATGACATAGGACCACATACATCGGAGTGGATGATTTCTAGTATCTCTTTGGATTTGCTTTCGCTGCTGGGAAATGTCTTCTTTTTATTCTTTCCTTTCTTACATCCTTTGCAGACACCATCATGTATGGCTTGAAATTCTGGAAGACCTTCAATAGCTTTGCTTGCAATAGGTATTTCTCTGTAATGCACATGTGCAAGACTTCTATGCCAAAGTTCACTTGGCTCTACTGTGTCATGGACTAGGTCTTGTTATGGATGGCCCTTCAATTTGTACAAGCCTCCTTCTTGTTCTCCAATCACCACTGCATCATCGATAGTCTTTCCTTTTGGCCACATAATGACTTGACCATCTATGAATGCAACCCATATTCCTTTTGCATCCAATGCTGATATGGAGAGAAGGTTCTTCTTGAGTCCTGGCACAAACAATACTTCTTTCATTGTTAGAGACTTACCAGAGTCTAGTTTGTATGAATATTCCCCACTACCTTTTATTGGATATTGGTAGTCATCTCCTAGCTTCACCTTGTGAGGTGATTCATGTTTTGACAGTCTCACAAAGGATCCCTTGAATCTCGTCATATGTTTGGAAGCCCCACTGTCTATAAGCCAATCATCACTGCCATGAGTAATGTTACTTATGAGAGAGGAGATCAGAACATATTCATCCTCGCTTGAAGAATATTCATTTTCATATCTGGATCTCTTCTTGGATGGTTCATCATCCTCTGTAGCATGAGCATGATGTCTTCTTTTGTTCCCCTTCTTCTTATGAGAGAGGTTCTTGCTCTTAGGACAGTCTTTTGCAAAGTGCCCTATCTCATCACATGTATAACGTCTTATTCTAGATAGATCCTTTCTATTGTTATCTCTATGATGAGGATTCTTACCTTTGAAGTGATGATGTCTTCTTCTGCTTCTTTTGGAGTTAACTGTGAGAGCTTGGTATTCACTTCCCATCTTCTCTTCTCGAGTTGCTATCCGTGCTTCTTCTTGAGAACATTCTTCCCATAGTCTGCTGAATTTGACTAACTTCTTTCTAGCACATATTCCTTGAATGAAAGCATCCCATGACCTAGGAAGGCCATTCAAAGTAGTCATCACAATCTCTGCATTTTCCACTTCTTCATCAACAACTTCTAATTGTTCCTTGATCTGAGAAACCCTTGTGAATTAATACTAGATATTTTCTGCATTCTGAATCTTCACATTCTTCAGTTGATTCCTCAGAGTCATCTTTAGATTTATGTTCTTTCCTTCAAACAACTTGGTTAGGGAATCACACATAGCTTTAGGTGTCTTAAGAGAGGACACCTGTGGGATAAGGTGATCCTTGATAGAATCATCAATGATCCTCTTTGCCATTACCATCTTCTTCTTATGTAAGGCCTTTGCCTTATCTCCCTCTAGAATTGGAACCTCCTCATGAATGTAGGAGTCTAATTCATTCTCTTCCAAGGTCAGGGAGATCCTATACTTCCAGGCTCGGAAGTTATCATCTCCCTCAAGATTTTCATCAAGCTTGGTATGATGAGACATCTTTAAAATGAGAATCTCAAATGGAAATACAAGAGATCTTAGATCTTACCAGGTCAAAATGTCGGATCTGAGACTTGAGCTGAAATCATGCAGAACTGGTTCAGGAGCAAATTAGGGTTTTGCTTTTTCAGAGTTTTGTCCACCCAAATGCCTTGAAATTTGTCCCTAACTTCGATTTTGGGGAGGATATTAATCCATGCCTGGGCTCATTGAAAAATTTCTCTTCTGTAAAAATCCCTAATTTTCGACAGTAGTGACAGGTCCAAAACTGAAAAACCTCAGAATTGGATTATGCTTCGACAGAAGGATGCACCCTAAGGAGGAGAGTTGTTCCACCTTACTTTTGCTGAAAATATATTGAGGAAGATCCACAAACTAGGAATCCCTAGTTCCCGCAGCTGCACAGTGTCTTCTTCTCAGGTTAGCTCTGATACCGTGTTAGTTTTTCAACATTAAGCTAGCATTATTAGGATCTTTAACTGAGAGAATAACAAGTACAACAATCAAACACAAGAGACAATGAACACAGTGTTTTTCCTTGGGGAAACCATAAAGGAGAAAACCCCGC
Source organism: Pseudotsuga menziesii (assembly GCA_001517045.1). NCBI lineage: Eukaryota > Viridiplantae > Streptophyta > Pinopsida > Pinales > Pinaceae > Pseudotsuga > Pseudotsuga menziesii. The sequence continues at coordinate 208,285 of LPNX010362917.1, read as the reverse complement.
AACTTCCTCAGAGATAGAATCAACACCAAAATAGTAAAAGCCCCAAAATAGTAAGTGATCTCCCAACAGTAGTAATATTCTTCTTGACTATCCCCAGTGTCTTCTTCTTCCTCAACTATGCGCTACACTTGAGTGTGTATGAGTTGTGTGATAAATAGAGACTCCAGTTCTCTATTTATACTAATCCCAACATGAATAAAACCCTACTAGGGCTGACCTCTACTAAGAGAGTCTAATAACCCTAGTGCCCCGGAACTGCGGGGACTTTAACACTTAGACAATCGGATGGTTACCCACCATGACTTGACATGACTTGTTTACATTATTGATCCTCTCGATCGGAACATTGAGGCATGAAAACATGACACAAATACATAATAGATACATCCCGGAATAAACATCGGGTTACAATACATAAGATACATAGATGAATACATTTCGAAGTTACAAATACATCAACAGAGAGTCTATGCCTGATATAACCACTATGAGTCCCTTATAGCGTAGTTTTTTCCCTTTTTGTTTTCCAACATTTTTTCACCACAAGTCAGGGGAAACACCATTAGATGCTAATCCAAAGTCAGTCGGAACCTGTTCGAGACACCTCTCACAGCTCTAGGCTCAAAATTCTATCTCCTTTTGAGACCATCGTCTCATGTTTAACAAACAAATTTCGAGATCGCTTCCCGGTAGTCACCTTGATTTACGAGCCACAATATGACGATGCAAGTGTCTGCAGACTTGTACTTGTATCAAAATATCCTACCACTACTCATGTAGGTTGTCGGGCCACCACCTGTTAAGGGACACCATTTTTATTTTTGTTGTGTATTTTAACACATAGTTGTCTACTCCGTCCACTGCACCTCATGCGGATCTTTGGACCATCATCCAGAAAACAGATCATTTCCTTTGAATGTATTTGGCATATAAGTGCCCATGGACTTGCACTCACATCACATGTAGTCAAGTCTGTCCACTGCAACTCACACATAGCTCTCCTGACCTCTGTCTGAGAGCCACCTTAGTTTCCGTGCCTCTATCGCACCGACTCGCGTGCCTCTGCCACGACCTGTCCTGTGCATGTATTGGTGTGTTTGAGAGCCATCTGATCCATCCATACTATGTGGATGAACTTTGGATCAATGTCCACCGTCCTGACATGGGGCACCGCCTGTGCCACCGCAATCGGTTGACCATACTAGAGTTTTGTTTAAGCTCTTTTCTGACTCCTAAAAACAATGAAAAGATGGCCAAGCACAGCTGCTTCCTTTCTTGCTCGTTAAAGTATAGGAAATGGCGTTTACATCATCGCATTTATCTCCTTTTGCAGACCATGTAGACCATCAAATGAAAAGGACCACCTTGGCATATTCAAGCCAAGACCGTTCTCCTCTGCATACTTTTATGCTTTCTCGGACAGAGGGGCTGCGCTTTACAAAAAAGCTCACCATGGGTTGTCGTTAAGCTCTTTTCCAGCCTTCTCATCAAGAAAATATTTTCAAGCAAACTTGGTTTTGTTCATGCTCATAAAAGTATCTGAATGACCGTCCAATCAGTATAGGTTTAACCTTTTCTGGCCTGATTGGACTACCAATGGTAAAGAAGTCTCTCATCCCCTACAGGATGGGTGAGGTATCCTATGTACACTTTTATCCTTTTTTGGGAACAGGAGACTACCAATGAAAAAGAGCCCTCACTGGAGTATTCTTCGTGCTTTCAGAATCTCTAAAATTGAAAGCACCATCGAGCATTTACCTTCTAGGGCTCGCCAAAAATCCATGAGATCGTACCACAATGATGTCTCTAGACACCACCTCACAGAAAATAGTTTGGCATCATTCCCCCTTTGGGTCTCCTTTGTTTAGAGTACTCTACAATGTGTCTTCCTTGCATCCCATCAATATCAAAAGTGTCCACCTCCCCCAAGTATTTCCCATCTACAGTGACATTCCTAGTATTACAGCTCTGATCCCATTCCCATGAGTCAGTTTCCTTTGCTTCCTGGTTTGCCTTGTCGTCATACTTTGAAC